>JADDON010000433.1:0-44139 GCA_017140175.1 Fusarium staphyleae
TTCTGGATTTAGATACTGACCTGGTAGTTAAGTGTTATCGTTAGCATAGGGTTCGAGGGGGCAATGCCAAGGGGTGAACTCGAAACAGATTGTGACGGAAACGTGAGTAAGGGCAGGAAGTCACTCATTATAAGTGGATTCGATCAATATCATTTCTTCAAGAAAACATGCAACAATATCATGGCACTTTATGATACGGATCAAGTGCAGCATCATGACTTCAAGCAGGCTCGGCCCGTTCAAGTTTAGCCAACGCCTTCATGCAGCCACTTTCACTGTTAATAAGCATTCCAGTATGAAAAGGCTATCCTTTGTCCTGATGAGAGTTGTATCATGACCGTGCCTCGGTGAATATAAAGCCGTCCAATGGACATACAAATCCGAGTGAGGGGAAACCCTTGGAGCCAAGTCCCGGGACCGCCTCAATAGGCAGTCCGCATGGCTTTCTCGCCGGCTACTTAACGTTACTACAATACGTACGGAGTAGTTACAGATCTCCTTCAAAGCGCCCCGAAGCATCCGCAATTGTCATGATCATCCCTGAGACTCATCCGTTGATTCGATCAACCCCCCGTGTCTGCCTCGAATTCTCCGCACTCAAGCCCCGCCCCCAGGTTTTAGCGGGCGTTAGCGCTCATGATCCTAGCGACTGGTCCACTATCCGGGGCGGCTAATTGAATCCCGGACCAGGGCTTCCAGGCCCAAGCTTCAGTGGGTGGGTGCCCGGTGACGGGGGACCTGATGGGGGAATGGAGGGGAAGTGGCCGAGTGACGTTCCCGCGAAGGAAGGAGGGTGAAAACACATGACACGGAGACCCCTCCTGGAATCTATCGATTAACCCTTGATATTTGTTATTTTGTCTTTGTTCCAAGTTTTGCCTCATTGTTTTTTTCTGGTCTTGTCGTCGGTGCTTTTTGAAGCTGCGAGACTCGTAGTGAGTACTTGTAAGCAGTAGCCGTATCCACTCGAGGAGCTCTCCTCTCCGGTTTCGCTACTCGCAGCTTATGAGGTTCTTTCACCATGGCTTCCAACATGCTTCGCCCGCTGGCCTCTGCTACGGCTCCAGCCTCGGCTCCTGAGTTGTGCGTGTCTTCATGCTTTCTTTCAAGGCAATTGAAGCAGTCTCGTGTTCAAGGTAGGCTCACTTACCATCACGTCAAGCTCTCGGAGCTCCTCCGTTGTCCCGGGCTAACGCGCTCCCTTCTTTAGAAGCTCTACTTTCTCGTCGCAAGCAATGGCACAGCACCTTCAATGCCTCGTCTCGCCAGCGCGTAGTTGCTCCAGCTATCTCGAAGCCTCTTGCGCTGACTCGTTACGCCTCTGTGCCTGTGACGCCTTCGTCCAATGCCTACTCTACCGTGGTCCTCCCCAAGACGACTCCCTATGACGGGCTCACCGTTGGTGTCCCAAGTGAGGTCTTTCCGGGAGAGCGGCGCGTGGCTTTGACGCCTGCTAACGTAGCACTGCTGAAGAAGAAGGGCTTCAAGCAGGTTCTCGTCGAGCGCGGCGCAGGCACCTCGGCTGACTTTCTTGATGCTGCTTATGAGAAAGCTGGCGCAACCCTGGTAAATGGTTCTGGTGAGGTTTGGTCTAGCGCCGATATAGTCCTCAAGGTTCGTGGTCCTGGTATTGGAGAGGTTGATTGCATGAAAGAGGGCCAGACCATCATCTCGTTCCTCCAGCCTGCTCAGAACAAGGAGCTCGTCGAAAAGATTGCTTCAAAGAAGGCCACTAGTTTCGCTATGGATATGATCCCCCGAATTTCTCGAGCCCAGGTTTTCGATGCCCTGAGCAGCATGGCCAATATTGCGGGCTACAAGGCGGTTCTCGAGGCTTCAAACGTGTTTGGTAGATTTCTAACGGGTCAAGTCACAGCTGCTGGCAAGATTCCCCCGTGCAAGGTCCTGGTTATTGGTGCTGGTGTCGCCGGTCTGAGTGCCATAGCTACTGCTCGGCGTATGGGAGCCATTGTCCGCGGCTTCGATACGCGACCTGCTGCCCGTGAACAGGTCCAGTCTCTCGGTGCCGAATTTATCGAGGTTGAGCTCCAGGAAGATGGCTCCGGCGCTGGTGGCTATGCCAAGGAAATGAGCAAGGAGTTTATCGAGGCCGAGATGAAGCTTTTCAAGGAACAAGCCAAGGACGTCGACATCATCATCACCACCGCACTGATCCCCGGAAAGCCTGCACCGAAACTCCTCCCAAACTATATTCTCGATGTCATGAAACCTGGTAGTGTCATTGTCGATCTGGCTGCTGAGGCTGGAGGTAACTGTGAAGCTACCAAGAAGGGCGAGCTATCCACTTACAACGACGTCAAGATTATCGGTATGCAGCACAACCATCCGTGTGTGGCCTTTGCTAATGTAGACAGGCTACGCTGATCTGCCTTCTCGCCTGCCAACACAGTCTTCGACACTCTATTCTAACAACATCACCAAGTTCCTTCTCTCCATGGCACCCGAGACGAAGGCTTTTGGCATTGATCTCTCTGATGAAGTTGTTAGAGGAGCGATTGTCACACAGAATGGAGAGATTATTCCCCCGGCTCCTCGAGCTGCGCCTCCTCCTCCGCCCACCAAGGCCGAGCCCGTTGAAGCTACCCCTGAACCTGTCGCTTTGACTCCCTGGCAGAAGAAGAGCCGCGAAGTTGCTGGTGTCACGGCCGGTATGGGCGGTATCCTAGCTCTCGGCAAATGGACGAGCCCTCTTCTCATGTCTAATGCTTTTACTTTTGCTCTAGCTAGTCTCATCGGATATCGTGCCGTCTGGGGCGTTGCGCCTGCGCTGCACTCTCCCCTCATGAGCGTCACCAATGCTATCTCTGGAATGGTCGGTATTGGCGGTTTGTTCATTCTTGGCGGTGGATTCCTCCCAGAGACAATTCCTCAAGCATTTGGTGCCTTGAGTGTTTTGCTTGCCTTTGTTAACGTCGGTGGTGGTTTTGTTATCACCAAGCGCATGCTGGACATGTTCAAGAGTAAGTTAAGAAGTGACGCACCAAAAGACTTGGCTAACGATATCTCAGGACCTACTGATCCCCCAGAGTACCCCTGGCTCTACGCTGTACCTGCCGTCCTTTGTGGTGGAGGATTTGTTGCTGCGGCTTCGACCGGAGCTGCTGGTCTCGTCCAGGCTGGATATCTGGTCAGCTCCGTTCTCTGCATTGGTTCCGTCTCCAGTCTTGCTTCCCAGGCCACTGCTCGTATGGGTAACATGATCGGTATTCTTGGAGTTGGCACCGGTGTTTTGGCAAGCTTGCTCGCTGCTGGCTTTACTCCTGAGGTTCTCACCCAGTTTGGCGGCCTCGCTGCTCTCGGTACTATTGCTGGTGAGTATTGTCCATCACACAAAGGATCTCAGTTCACAAAGTCTAGGTTTCCTCATCGGCAAGCGAATTACACCCACCGATCTCCCTCAGACTGTCGCAGCTCTACATTCCGTCGTTGGTCTTGCGGCTGTTTTGACCAGTATCGGTAGTGTCATGGCAGATGTGATGGACCCCTCGACACTTCACCTGGTTACGGCCTATCTCGGCGTTCTGATTGGTATGTCTTCTTCAATCTTGTAGTTCCAGATACTGACTCTTCAGGTGGCATTACTTTCACCGGCTCCATCGTCGCCTTCCTCAAGCTTTCTGGACGTATGGCGTCTAAGCCCAAGTACCTGCCCGGTCGTCACATCATCAATTCTGGATTACTGGCAACCAACGCTGCTACAATGGGTGCGTTTGTCACCATGGCACCTGGGAGCCCCCTGATTGCAGCGGGTGCACTCGCTGCAAATACTGCGATGAGTTTCATCAAGGGATATACCACCACTTCTGCCATTGGAGGCGCAGATATGCGTAAGTAGTATTCAAAGCCCCTGAAACCATTTACTCACGAGTCACAGCTGTCGTCATTACCGTCCTGAATGCATACAGTGGCTTTGCCCTTGTTGCCGAGGGCTTCATGTTGGACAATACACTGCTCACCACGGTTGGAGCATTGATTGGTGTATCTGGTTCTATCCTCTCGTACATCATGTGTATTGCCATGAACCGCTCCCTGACAAATGTCTTGTTTGGAGGTATAGGCACACCGACAGCGGTGCAAGAGTATAAACCTCAAGGCGAAGTGACCCAAACGTCGGTGGATGACCTAGCCGATGCGCTCCTCAACTCTGAAAAGGTCATTCTCATCGTCGGCTATGGCATGGCCGTAGCCAAGGCTCAATATGCGATCTCGAGCATCGTCTCGACCTTACGGTCCAAGGGCATCACGGTCCGCTTCGCCATCCACCCTGTTGCAGGACGTATGCCCGGCCAGTGTAACGTACTACTTGCTGAGGCTAGCGTGCCTTATGACATCGTTCTGGAGATGGACGAGATCAACGATGACTTTCCCGACACCGATCTTGCTGTTGTTATTGGCGCCAATGATACCGTGAACCCAATTGCTCTCGAAAAGGGCAGCTCCATTGAAGGAATGCCTGTACTGCACGCCTGGAAGGCCAAGCAGGTGGTGGTGATGAAGCGGGGAATGGCTAGTGGCTACGGTGAGTGATTCCTACGGCCAAGTGAACGTCGCTAACAAAAGCAGCTGATGTGCCCAACCCCATGTTTTACATGCCCAATGCAAAGATGTTGTTTGGAGATGCTAGGGTCACTTGTGACGGTCAGTTCCGTCCCCTCATACACCACTGTCGCCAATGCTAACCCATTCCAGCCATCAAATCAGCAATCGAGTCCAAGTCGTCGTAGAATCGGATTTCCTATATAGTAGTTCAATTTTAGCATCAACAAAGACCATGTGGAGGAACCCATAGATCTGCACGTTTCCTAGATCCTATACCATTATTGTTCACTCGCTGCACAGGAGTAGTCGACGTAGCAGCGGCTTGGAGGATTTGATCTTGAATTCAACACCCGTTTTCGGGCCGTCTTTTGGCACTTTGATTCGTCTACCGCAAGTTACATATGTACACACTTCTTATCCGCTCACGCTCATCCCCGAGGCGCAGCCACAGGCTCCCACGCCGAGATCTTGGACTTGGACCTATAGACTGTCAGCAATTTTCCAGTATCGTGTTTTCGATACCTCAACGTACGTGTTGTAGGTCCTGAAGGCTCCCCGCGACTGGGTAAAATTGGGGAGGGCTCGGGCAGGCTCAAAGGCCCGGGAGCCCGGGTTCAGCAGGGGGTCCTCGTTCGGGGGCTTATCGACGACGTAGCTGATCCACGAGTGCCAGCCGGGCTCGATATGTGCGGCGTCATAGTCGTGTTTGGCGTACTCGACCCAGCGTGTTCGGAGAGGAAGTTCCTCGTTGTTCTCGAAGAACTTGTTTCCGGCGCGATCGGTGCCCACGAGACGACCGTACTTTGTGTCACCTGTTTCGGTCAGCCACAGAATTCCAGAGTCAGTATAAAGAATCGGGAAGCGTACCGATGTACTATTCGTTGGAAGCGGGATTCGTTAGTCAAGGCTCGAGCTGTCGTTTGGACGAGGGACGTACCAGCAACTGGTTAAAGTAATCCTATACAGAGTCAGCATAGAAGGTCAATCACAGTGATACAAAGCCACTCACCTTGATTCCAACCTTTCGCAGGTTGGAGAGCGTTCGCGAAATCGTCGACATGGTTGCGGTTGAGCGACAATTGACCTCGGTATACAGCGGGATGAGGTCTTCTTGATAGACCTTCGATGATGGGATGTTTGAAGATTGACGGGGCCGGAGCAATGTCGGCTAAACGTGCCACCCGCAATCGTGACGGCATTCGGTACGTACCCACAGCTTCAACATCCAGAAATATTTCGGCCATTAACAAGCAACTTCAGTTCAACATCGAGCCTCATTGCTCGACCCAATTGCGCTCGAATACACACGCGATGCTCGCCCGGAGCTGCACGCGCTGTACGACAAGGCTCCGCGCCGTACCTATCAGACCGAGTGTGCCCAGTGCACGAGTCCAGTGCAGGCAATATGCGATGCCCGCTGGTGCTCCGGCACCGGCGTCGAGCCAGGTGAACAGCGTTGGGGCTTTGGCGCCGTTTGTCAACGAGCTGGACCGTCTTGCGCCGAGTTTTGACATCCGCGGGGATCAAGTGCAGATTATCAGGACGCCAGCCGAGTTCTACGAGACGTTAAAGGTGCGGTTACTAAGGACACCATGAGACAGAAGGATTGGAGCTGATGAAGGTCTAGGATCGGATACGGAATGCACAACGGCGCATCTTTTTATCGACGCTGTACATTGGAAAGTCGGAAGAGGAGCTTATCATGACGCTGCAGGAGGCGCTGAGGAAGAATCCGGAGCTTCAGCTTAGCATTCTCACTGATGCGCTGCGTGGTACTCGCGAAGCACCCAACCCTTCATGCGCTTCGTTGCTGGCGTCGCTGGTGGCTGAGTTTGGAGCGGATCGTGTCGAGATTCGCATGTACCATACCCCAAACTTGACGGGCTTGAGGAAACAGTACATCCCCAGGAGGATCAACGAGGGCTGGGGACTCCAGCATATGAAGCTCTATGGAGTGGATGACGAAATCATCATGTCTGGGTATGACAGTAAACGCACTATTATGGCTTCACGCTGACTTTATTAGGGCTAACCTCTCCTCGGATTACTTCACCAACCGCCAAGATCGCTACCATCTATTCTCATCCAAGGAGGTCACCGATCATTTCTGGAATATTCACTCAGGGGTGACCTCATTCAGCTTCCTCGTTCAGCCCTCAGAACTAGACCCCGCAGGTTTCAGTCTCTCATGGCCAAAGACAAACTCGGCCCCTTCGCCGCTAGAAAAGCCCCAGTCCTTCATCAAGCGAACGACATCCACGCTCCAGACCTTGATAAACCCTAGCTCCAGGCCTACCCAGGACCTCTCGGACACAAGAGTTTACATGCTCGGCCAGATGACTCAGGTCATGAAGCCCGACACGTCGACTGAGCTCCCGATCATCACCCATATACTCAAAACTCTCGCGTCCCCCGCCTACAGCGAGTCCTCGTGGACCTTCACAGCCGGCTACTTCAACCCGGCACCCTCCCTGACCAAGCTCCTCCTCAACACCGCCTCCTCTTCCAACACCGTCATCACCGCCGCGCCCGAGGCAAACGGCTTCTACAAGTCAAAGGGCGTCTCTGGTCTTCTCCCCGACGCCTACACCCTCCTCGCGCGGCGCTTCGTCCACCGCGTGCACCACGAGGGCCGCGACGACGACATCACTCTCAAGGAGTGGCGGCATGGCGCCGTCGGGCAGCCCGGAGGGTGGACATACCACGCAAAGGGTCTGTGGGTGACCATGCCTGGCGACAAACACCCAGCCATGAGCATCATCGGGAGCTCAAACTACACTAAGCGCAGCTACTCGCACGATCTTGAGGCGGGCGCCCTCATCGTAACGCGCAATGAGGGGCTTAAGGCGAGACTGGCGGATGAGCAGCTTTGGCTGCAGGAGCACGCCGCCAAGGTGACGAGGGATGACCTTGCGCGCAACGAGCGCAGGGTTGGGCTCAAGGTGCGTGTTGCCATGTGGATTGTCTCGCTGGTTGGCGGTGCGTTGTAAGATATATGCATACTCAGACCTCGATCTTGTAAATTAGTGTTTGGTATAGGATAGATTTCAGTGGATACAGGCGTTGTAATGGGTCCAAAGATGATACCCAACTTCAATAATACATCAAAATTGTTGATGTGCGTCTTCGCAGTTGTATACAGAATAGTACAGGTCTAGTCCACACGACTCACTCCTAAGCCCCAATCACCCTCGTCCCCGTCGCAGGCCCGCCCTTGACCAGGCCCTGCATGACGATTCTGCTGACCAGATCACTCTGGTGCTGCTTAATCATCTCCTTGAGCACACTCCGCTCCATCACCACCTTGCCCGTCTCGAGGAGGTCCTTGACGTCCACATCCTCAAGGCCGAGTGCCCGGCCCTCCCAGGGGACCTGCTCCATGGCGTCAAAGAGAGCCTCGCGTCGGTTCCCGGTGACGAACAGGGTGCGGCCATTGGCGCGACCTAGACCGAGGTTGTCCAGCACCCCCGTCATGTAGCGCTTAATGTAGGCCTCCTTCAAGCCATCCTTGAGGTACTTCCCAGCGACCAGTTCAAAGTCGGTCGGCAGCACGAGATCCATGCCGTCCTCGCAGACAATCAGATCGCCCTTGCGGTAGCGGTAGCTTAGCGCGGTGCGCCACGCCTTGTCGTAGACCTTGCGGTTGAGGCTCGTGCCGAAGTCGCGCGGGTGCGGGCCAAAGGTCTTGCCACCACCGCGCAACACGGGACTCTGCTTGGTACCCATACGGGCGCGACCTGTGCCCTTTTGGGGGCGCATTTTACGGTGGGAGCCGTGGACGTCGTGGCGGGTCTTGCTCGAGGCGGTGCCTTGACGGGTGTTGTCGCCCTCGTAGACGACGGCGAGGTGGAGGAGATCGCGGCGTAGAGGGAGGTATAGGTGGTTCACGGACCATTGCTCGAGAGCGGTGGGTTCTAGCGAGGGGAAGCTATGGATTGTGACGGGGACGCTGGAGACTAGACGTTGGTTGTCAGTGGGAGTCGTTGTATGAAAGGTGATCGGGGAGACGTACTGGGCTTCCATGACTCTAGGATGCCCTGAGACGTCGCGGTTGAAGCGTCATTAGAAGGAGAGACCTGGGTAGCCATTGATCGGGTAAATGTCTTCTTGAGAGCAGCCGGCTGAAAAGAATCAGAACTGTCAGTTGCATGTTCCATTATGATGCTAATCTCTGCAGGCTCTTCAGCTCACCTTTGATGACACCCGCAAGGCGCCCATGGCCTCGGCCAAGCATCCGATTCCCTTTCCAGCCATTATATTATCGCCCCAATCGCCGCGCCGATACAAGGGATTATTCGTAGGAGTGCGTCGGAAGCAATTCGTCGATGCTTTACTACGTATAGCCAAAGTAGAGACAGACGTTGGCTCAAAAACCGTGAGGCTCGGGGAAAAGTGGTTCGGCAACTCCCGTCTTCCAGGCCCCGAAATCTTTTGGTGGGTCCGTCGTTTACGTGCAAACCACCTCTAGAGCTTTTTTCCAGAACTTCAAGGTGCTCCATATCAAGACTCGGTAGCCTCAACGTCCTCAACACCCGGTCTTTGCACGCTTTCGCAGCATCATGTCGCGTTGCCAGGCCGTCATCCGGCCGCTCGCTCGGCAATTGCGGCCACAATGCGTCGTCCGTCCCTTTACAACGGCAGCCGCACGAGCAGTCGACATCCAGAGCCAGACTCCCTCCTCGACGACGTCGGCCGAAGTGAACCCCCTGGATCTCGACCCGAACACGGTCCTCCCCGAGTTTGAGGACCAGCTCGTCAAGGCTGGAAAGATGCCAATTGGATCCCGCCGTCGCCGCGTCGCCATCCGCACCACAGGCGACCTCCCCTTTGAGCATCTCCCCTACCAGGCCTTCCAGGACGCCCGCAAGATCCTGGCAGCGGATCGTGAGCAGAAACTAGAGAAGATTACGAAGGAGCTGGAAAAGATCTCGCTGCTGGAGAAGAAGGATGCGGGCGAGGTTAAGGGAGGGCAGAAGATGAAGGATATCAAACTGGCCAGTCTGAGGAGACATGTCGACGAGCTCAAGATCCTCGCCGATGCCAACGACCCAGTGGTCAAGAAGCGGTACGAGGATGGTCTCGGTATGTGCCCAACTCTCCACTACTGCAGAATATCGCAAACTAACCTGCCCAGGCGACATGAACAAGCCCATCTACCGCCACTACGCCGAGAGGAAGTGGCGCTCCTACGACCACCGCCTCATCACGCAGCGCATCAAGCAGTTCAGCATCGTCCCCGACGTGCTACCCAAGCTGGAGCCCACGGCTGACGTGCAACTCCACTTCCGCAAGCTCAAGATCCCTCCCGGCCAGGTCGTCGACAGCCTCGTCAGCGAGAACCCGCCGCGACTGCGCGTCCAGGTCTTTGACAAGGGCGAGCGCCTTGTCTCGGTCGTGGTGCTCGACTCGGACGTGCCCAGCCCGGACCAGGACGGCTTCACCAAGCGCTGCCACTACCTCGCCGCGAACATCCCCCTCAGCCCAACCGACACCTCGCTACCCCTCAGCAGGATAAAGGCCGACGACCAGCTCGCCGTCCCCTGGCTGCCCGCCTTCTCCCAGAAGGGCGCCCCCTACCACCGCTTGGGTATCTACCTCCTCGAGCAGAAGCCCGGCGAGCGGCTGGATGCGGCCAAGCTGCGAGAGCTGTACGCGCAGCGCGACGGCTTCTCGCTCAAGTCGTTCCGCGACAAGTTCAACCTCACACCCTTCGGCTTCAACATGTTCCGCAGCGTCTGGGACGAGAACACGGCGTCCGTCATGGCCCGCCACAACATCCCCGGCGCCGATGTCGAGTTCCGCCCCACGCGCGTCCACAGCCTCAAGCCGCCCGTCAAGCCGCGCGGATGGGAGGCCAAGCGCCAGGGTCCAAAGTACCGCCACCTCTGGAAGTACACCAAGAATATCCGCGGCATCTCCAACTCGCGGGGATGGATCAAGCGGAGGTAGAACGTGGGGGAGGGTGCCACGTGTATCATATCACTGTACATTTAGAAAATGGGCGTCTACATGTAGGACTACCGGTAGAATTGATCTATACTGCAAGAATCATATGCTGTGGTTGTATTGGTCTCTGTGTGTCTCCAAAATCAAACAGTCTGCGCTGTCTGCTGAATTGTCCATGTAGTCTAACAAGTACTCGTCTTTTGATATCAAACACTCCGTGCTCACGAAGACTTGTCCGCACAGACACCTTCAGCATCAATCATACTAGCCAGTAATGATCTCTATATCCATCTCTAAACCCGGCAGCCCGGCCCAAGTCCCGCCTTGCCTCCCGGGCATTTTGCCTCTTTGATAAGCGTCTTCCTCGGTGGCAATATCACGACAACTCCTCAGTCATTGGTACCGAGATATTGGACCCTGCAGATTAGAGTTCCATGTGTAGATCGATATCCCTTTTGCGACCGATAGTTCAGGAACTCCCTGAGCTACAGGTGGCGAACTATGTACGGAGTATTGCCACTCTATACCCACATCTCCCGGGCTTGATAAAACCCCATGTCCCCGGGATTGAGTTTTGATTCCAAATCTTCAACCTCACGTGGACTTCTTGCGGCTCCTTGTGCAACAAATGAGAATCATTTCCCAGTGGCGTGTTGTTTCTGTGTTTCGATGTCCAGTGCTGATTCCGATCACAGGCTCGATCTAGATTCGCTGAAATCTCGCGACTCTCTTCGAGACGGCATGAGCATGGTCAAGTTAGTTCCAAAGTCTGGAACGTGTATTCCTTTTTGTTACAGCATGCACTGCAGTTGATCCTACATTTTGCCACAGCACATCCACTTTCCCTGCAGTTACAGTCCTGAGGAGTTTCCTGGGGATATCTCGTCTACCAAAGTACCCCTTCATCCAGCTCTGCCCTTTGAGTCGAGGTACGCCTCGTCGCCTTGCTCGTCTTGGCAAGGACCACAGCAGGGACGGCAAGCCAAAGGCTGAGAGCTTCTGTTCCTTGAGGCATATTCGCCGCCTCCCTAGCAGGATATCAAAATACGCCGGAGGGTCAGATCCTAGCACTCAAATCAAAACCAAATGTTCGTGAGAGCATCAAGTCATAAACCATAATGCATCCCCTCTGATCCCACCTCTGTACCGTTCCTCTCGAGAATCAAGTCCCCGCGAAGCCGTCCAGGACTTAGACACCTCTTATGGCCGTAGAATCGGCTGTGACAGGAGTGTCTTCTGTATATTACCATCGACATGTCCGTTTGTTGTTGACTGTACAGTCCCTCTTTGTTTGCGTCTTGCCAAGTATAATTCGTTGTTTTTCTTTTCGCTGTTGGATTCGTTGACAAGGACGTCCGCATAGCTGCATTTCCTGCTGCTACAAAGTATCGTACATTTTGTTCGTCGCTTGGGAAAATCAAAGTAACGAAGACCAAGTTGATCTGATCGACATATGTGTTGAGGCTGCTAGCAAGGTTGAGATGGCCAAGATTTCAGTCCCCGACTTAACGCCTACAATATCGGTCATCTGCTGTGACTTGCAAAGTCAAGCGAACATCGTCCTCGGTCTCAACGTTCGCGACATCTTCGTCGTCGTGGGTCATGGCCTCGAATCTAGTATGCTATCAGGCATATGATCGTAGCTGAACTCGGACTTTGTCGACATGGGTATGGCAGATGTCATGACTGTAAAGCACAACAGTTAGTCTACTGCCATGCTCGGAGAAGGGGCTTCAACAGGACAGAGCTGTTCACTTACCGCTTGAGCTACGTCGGCGATCATGATTGTGGTTGTGATGGCAATTGATACCATCACAAGGTGGTTGGTTCGAGTGCTGCTGTGCCTGGTGCTGTGCCGCCGCGCGCTGCACAAACTTTCTTGCCTCGTTGTCGATCCATTGATCGATATTGGGGTCATTGCATGCGGCATGCTGCATCAGTTGCGTCTTCATGCGGCTCACTTCGTCGAGAAGGCCGTTGTATTGCATCTGGAGATTGGAATGCTGCTGCTCCAATCCTTGCCGCGTCTCTTCCAAATTGCTTACCCATTCCTTCTTCTTCTGGCGACATTTGGAGGCTGCGATTCTGTTGCGCTTCAGAAACTTGTTGCGTTTTGACGACTGGCCGTCGCCAAAGTTGTCGCCGTCATCGTCTTCTTCCTCTCCATCTTCCTCTTCCTCCTCTTCTTCAACAGCCGGTTGCTTGGTTGACTTTTGTCGACGATCTGAAGAGTTCGATGCCCGTCGACCCTGTTGTTTGCTGCTTCTGCTGCTACGACGACCCTTGGCCTCGACAGGGGTAGAGTTGATAGAGGGGATTGAGGACTTGCTCGAGGTTCGCGATGAATCGAAAGCAGATCCGGTAAAGGCAGTCCCCGGGGAAGAGCGTGATTCAGTTGTAGTCCTGGGGCTGATGGTCGAAGTCGGCTGCTCTATGTTGGACATACCGGGAGGGAAGAAGCCGACGGGGTGGTTCATGGCAGGGTTCCATAAGGTATTAGCAGGATTTATCATGAACAGAGGGTTCATGGACCTAGATGTATCGGATAGCGAGGGCCCTGAGGTGGTACACGCGTTGAGCATGGGGTCGATGCTGGCGTCGTCGGTGCCCACCGACGTGTAGCTGGTACCTGGCAGCTTCTGAGCTTTGTCGATATATTGTCGGTTTGGCTTGTTCATCTTGACCCTAGCTTCTGGCGTTTGGCTAATGCTTCCCTAAAAGGTTCACGCAACTCTGGCGCTCTGCTTCCTGGGGTGGCAGCAGAAGTCCAGGCCCCAGGAGCGCGAACCTAAAGCTGACGGTGATGGCTAGGGGTTGCAGGACTGTTGGTACCAGGACCCTGGGACGAAGTCTGTCTCTGCGTCAACAAGGATGGGTTCCTCGATCGAGTTGCGCGTCGAATGGCCTGAGGACTAGAGAGAGTCCAAGAGCGGGCACAGGGAAGGGAGGGGTCGGGCGGCGGCTAGGAGGCTAGAGCCTAGAAGGGGGCAGGTACAGGCTGTGGCGAAGCACTCAAAGGGGCAAAGATATTTGCAGAGATTCCCCGAGCTATCTCTACGCCAAAATACGCAAAGAGGATTAAGAAAGAAAGGGAAAAGGAGGGTCGCGTTGCACCTGAGGGAATGTGGTAAAAGGGTGCAGAAGCCGGCTAACGGAGAAATCGATCCGGGTTATGTCGAGTTGAGCTGATATGCGATGGGAACAACCCCCATTTACCAATTGAATAGCTGATAGCCAAGGCAAGATACCCGAGCCTGGACAAACAAGTCAGATACAGTACCAAGGCCCAGGTAAAAGTAGCCTGGTAGGAGGCGAATTCTGCTCGGTCTCGGCCTTTCGCCTTCGCTACTGTTGTTTAGATGCTTTCGTCCGGAGACACCGTAGATGCCGAGAGACGTCCTTTCTCTTCGAAAACAGGGGCCTATGTGAGGAACGATAGATCCAGGAATCTATCCCAACCACAACTCAAGCCACACAGAGCTGGTAGACCAAACAAGAGGATATCTGATAGCTGTCCCTGGCAGGTTGTAGCGGCGGAGCGAGATCAAACGTTAATGGGCCGGCAAAGCCACGACTGTTGTCAACGGCGGGTTTCAGCTTAACTCTTCGTATCAACATAAGAGAACAAATGGTTATATGATGTGTACGGAGTACGGGAGATACGACCATTAGCAACAAGCCCTTGCGTCACTTGGTCCCCAGTTTTGGGAGATCGGTTATGAACATGGGGGTTTGCGGTTCCTTTTACAGTATCCGTACATCGAGGGCTGCAACTCCTCGGGGAGTGCACGTAAGGGGCAGGGTGTACAGGAATAAAGATGGAGCAATAAACGAATCAACGTCTTCGCTAGGCGGAATAACTCCGGAGCCTCCCATTCGCAACGCTATTGGCAGGTAGTTCTGGAATTGTCGATATCAATTGGGAGTCATCATCAAATAACGTTGGGTGTGATACTGAGACGAGCGGGACTGTGGGAGAGGTTGTGAGAGGGACTGTGCAGCCTCCAGGGCGACTTGCCAAGGTTCAAGGCTCCGCATCTTGGAACTGTCGCTGGCGAATCGTAGATCGAGCGCAAGTCGAACACATACCATGGCAGCTAGGCAGTGTGCTGTGCAGTATTACTTTAGAACTCGGCCTGAACTCCTCTGCGTCTCGAGTAATGAAGCTATCTATACCTAATAAGTGATGAAATGTAATACCGTCCCTTTCCACACAAGAGAAGTTTACACAGAACATCGTTGGTTTGTAAAATTGATAACGAGCTTGGTGCTAATGACGGCCAAGCTTTGATGCCAAAGCATGTCCGGTTGGACTAGAGAGGCCCAGCACTGGAGGTTTGTTTATCTTGAGAGTATCACAACTGTTCCCCTTTGCCCCTGTGGCGATACCTTTAAAGCAACGACGAATTGGAATAAATCGCTGTTGCCGGCCAAACTAGTGCCATATACTTGTACATATTTACTCGGCGGAAGTGGGCTACCTCCGCCGAGTTACGGTTGCGAGCGATGGTCGAGGCTTTGACTGGAGTCCAAGTAGCCCTTTGACTCTCGGACAGTGTGGCAGAGACTGTATCGACCATCTTGACAGTCGGCGTTTTTTGTGGATAACTCCCCTTCGGTACGCGGCTCACTATCGGGGTGTGGTGTTATCCTTGGCGCAGCAGGACCCTTTTTGCCATTTGTGGCGCTGTCTAAACCCTGTTCTAAACGGAGTCTCAAGAGCCATTGAGTTCCGCTTCGGCATTGAAGCTCAGCTAGAGTGCCCCGTTCAGGCGCAGATTCGAGGACCCTTCAACTGACGAGAGCATCACGTAAGGATCCAAGACGAACAGACACACTCAGCTTGTTCGTTTCCTGCTCAGCAAATTGGAGTCCCGAGTTGTGTACGAAGTACCGACTTAGTCCTCGATAAGCATGTCGCATTTACATCATGATGCATCTTGGTGAATGGCTAAAAGCTTGAATGGAGTACTTTGCAATACATAGATGAATGGTTCTCCTGAATTGTGCGTAAACGCATGCTCTCATCGTGTCTCTGTTGGCCTGAATGTTGTGAAAAGATGGGTTGATGTTCAAGTCTAGGATCTCAAATAAGCTCCAACAAGTAACGATCGTCTATGGCTGCCTTGTCTTTCAGGCTAAGCACTAACTACTGAACAATGACATCAGGTCAGATGCTCTACGGAGTACCGCGAAGGGGGTTGTTGTGATGCGGAGATATCTTATCTCAGGGTCTTTCGAAACGGCCCACGTTCCGTTTCTATCACCATGTACTCCGTACCGTAGGAGACTGGACCTGCTGGCGCGTTTGTAAGCCCACGCCTCCTTAAATAATGTTGCAGTTTGTAGTCCCTAGCCAAACTTTGCAAAAACGTGATGACTGGGAGCAAAAGGTCGTCGTCCGGAGCTTTTGCCCCGGCGAGCGCCCTGTCTCAGTGTGAGTCGTGCGGGGTCTGGGGGAGACAAAATGGCAATGTTAGGAGGTCAAATTGGAAAAGTCTGCAAAGAAAACAGGGAAAACAAGGAAAACAGGTTATCGAGGGGCTGACATTGCTTGGCTAGCGGGTTTATCGTGGGAATTGGTCTGGGCGGAGACGATCCCATGTTCCGCGGTGAAGCTAGGTAGGATACGTACTGTGCTGCTCGCTGTTAAAGCCTCAAAGGGTATTGTACGTATTTATTGTATCCGTACCGGACGGAGAGTGTTTCGAGATTCTCCCGAGGTCGTCTGTCTTACTCATGGCGCAGTCAGCAAAAGTTCGGGACAATGGGATCCTCATGGCGCACGGGCGGTACTGCTTGGTTTGGAGCCTTGTGGGGAGAATAATTACTATCAATGCTTGGACGGATTTTAGGAATAGCACGTGTGGGATCACATGATGATATACGTATTCCATTTGCTCATTGACCCACGTGACCGCGCGACGGCCTCCAACGCGTTTCTCCCCCGCTCACAGGTCTATCGCCAGCAGCATCGCAACCCACTTCAACGCCTTCAAACTCCATCCCCAAGGACCTCTCCTCCACTTCTCAGACAGGCATTGCGAGCCTCTCTTTCAGCCAAATTACAAGCTCTTGTTTTAACTGCTTCGCCGTCTTCGCATTCTGAGTGAAATCCAAAGCACAGCCATGGCCGAGCAACTGTCCACCCCGCGCATCACCGCTGCCTATCTCGACAGCTTTGTCGGTCGCGTTGTTATGCTCGTTGGAAAGGTGACGCAGCTCCGAGGCGACCAGGCAACTTTAGATTCTGACGGAAATGTCACTGTGTTGCTGAACAGAGTAAGTGCTAGCTCATAATCGATTGTCAACCTTGCAGCATCAGTGCAACCCTGGGAAGCCTCGCTTGGAAGCTGAATGCTTAACTATTTGTAGGAAGCACATCTCGCCAACGGAAATACCGTCCAGGTCATTGGAAAGGTCAATCCGGACCTATCGATCAAAGTTCTGTCATCCAGGGATCTGGGTACTGGTGTGGGTATGTATCATAATCATCGTACATCTGTCGTCAGAATGACAACTATCCGTAACACAAGCCTTTCCCAGCTACCGCCTCTGGACCCCCCCTTTTCTACTCTCACTTTTCCCCCACAATCCTCTCATATGTTTTGAACTTCCCATATTTTCTTTCTTCTCGAGGTGCTTGTACTGACTTGTAGCAGACTTTGGCCTTTACTCCTCCGTTGTCGAAGCTACTCACAAACACCAATCCATCTTTATATCGCCCAATTGACTTGAGAAACCAGATCATGGCCCCTACCAGCACACACAGGCCTACACGCCACGGGTGGCCATGGTCTGGGCCTCGCCTTCGCAGTCCAAGACTCCTGAAACTCCTTCCCGTCAACGACAAGCTTCATACGACCACCGAGATGGGACATCAGCACCAACTTCTCCAGACTCTGGTTCTACTACCACGATCAGGTCTATCAGACCTTCACGCAGTTCTAATAACGCTATACCAAACCGTCAAGGAACTAACTACTCGGCGCATCGTCAGAACAGACCATACACTGCAACGTCCTTTACAACATCTAGCTCCGACATGATCCTGGGCCAAGACGATCCATCGCGATCCCCTAGCCTCTCCCCGTCCTTCATATCACGGACGCCAACTCCTACCCCACGAACTCTCCTTCCCTCCCCTCCAGCGGAAGAGCATGTGTATTCTTATGGGTTCCAGGGTTCACCCATCTATCCACAGCCAAGCCGAAGATCTCAACGAAGCCCACAACTAAGCCAGCAACTGAGCTCGGAGCATTCCTCCATCCCGTCTGCTCAGCCCTACACCTCTTTTGCTCTCCCTTCTCCGCCGTCGTTCTCATCCCCGAGCCTCCTTCCCTCTCCACCGATGACCCAGCCGCGAGAGGTGAACTTCCGCCCCTCAGACCCGGCGCCGACAATCTCGACCATCTCGCCAGTCTGCGCACGGCGCCATCCCGCCCGCTACGTCCCAGCCGCTTCCATCACAACCCCAGATCTTAACGACCCAGACTCTGCACTTTTCGATTCTGTCCTCGAAGGCATTGGGCGTATTCATGTGAGCATGGGCCGGGATGATGCAGGCAGGTGGCGAATCAAACGGGCACCTCAGGGGCGATCATAGCATGTTCTCTACGCCTGGGCCGTTTACCATTCCGGTCCTTTACCTTGCAGATTCAGCCAAGTATTCTGAAGCTCGTAGATGTCTTGCAGGACGCACTGTTCCCGATGGGTTCACACGCAGAACTAAAACTGGTGCTGAAGGAGAGATCGGCACCTGGGAAACCAATCATAACCAACAGGCCGCATGAGCATCAAGGGCCGCCGCGGGGAATCAACCAACGGTTCGTCACGTCTCCGGTTGTGGCAAAGTATCTTGGCTTGAGCGATTCGGAGATGGGAATTGAGAGAACGAGATCGGGAATTTACCAACAGAATCTGATGCCCAAACATACGCAATGGAATACCTTGCGTAGCCGGGGGAAGTGTTCTCCCCTGTACTCCGTACTCTGTAAGGATTAGACTATTATCAGTGCTAACATGATTCGGTTGCGACGATATTAACGTCAAACCGCACAGTTATCATAAAGAGTATTATTAATCTTCCCATACTTGGAACGCTCAACTCGCATTTGCTCTCATACAAACACACCCTTGCCACCTCCCTGGCTCTACTGTATCTGCTCTAGACCTGATATTGTGAATAATCCAAAAAAGGTACTGTAACCATTGCCACAATCGACTCTGTTGTCTCCAATGCCAATGCCAACGCCAACGAATGGAACCTGGACCTTCACTGCACCTTGTTTCCAACCAGACTCCTTGCAAATACCCTTGTGTTTGGCCCGTTGAAACCCAGCCAATTATTAAAACTCCTGCCAATTAGATATCACCTCCGTTGGCGGACCTTCCGAATGGCCCTCGGCACTTTGCCCCTCAGTCAACTGCATGCGCATCCATCCAGGTCTCGACTTCGCTCTGGCTGATGATACGCCTTCGTCCATATTACCAGCCCTCACTCTAGGCTCGACTAGCTGCTTAGTCGAACGGTATGACAGTGTTTTCCGAAGGCCCATCTGTCCTGCTTGGACCGTGGAGGCACTTCCGTATCCGAGCCGTGACAACCCCAGCATCTTCAGTTCGCCTAGAACTGTCACTTTCATAGCCTGTAGAGCTTTCCCTCAAGAAATGATCATCCACTTTATTTCCAACTTGTCGAATCATGTGGTTATGGTGGCTTCCTTCGCTCCCCTGATCAAATTCTTCGGCTACATCTTGACTGTCGGCGTCTGCCGCTGCCTCTCGTATACCGCGTAGTCTTGCCGCAAATCGTTCAAACACCTTGACCCTGCGCTCTGCTGCCTCGGCTCTCTCTTTCCACGTCTGCGCCTCCCGCTTTGCCTCTCTCAGCTGTTGACTCAATGTGCCCACATCTGTATCTTCTTGCACATCAAGTTGCCTCTTTAGGTGTGTCGCCTCCTCTGTCTTGAGATGCAATTGTCGTTGAAGACTCCGGATCTGAGCATGTAGAGTTGTCGTGCTTCTAGGACGTGGTATTGGTGTAGGCGTGCTCCGAGGAATCATTGGAAAGGCTTCAATGTCAGGTCGAAAGTTGGAGGATGACGAAGAGGGCCGTATAAGATTTAGATATTGGGCGATAGGAGGCTGTTCGGGGTAGGGAATCATGGTTCCCAGGCTTGGTGGGTTCTGTAACGAAGCTTCTGCCCCTTTATCCTCCGGCACAGGCTTCCTCGGCGGTATTGTCTGTCGGTTCACCATGAGCTCCTTTCGTTCATGGAATATGTCTGGTGATCTCAATGGTTTTTCAATTTGGAGTTGAGCCGCCCTCAGTGCCGCTTTCTCCCCGATCGTAGCTCGCAGCTCGCGGTCGAAATCTTCTCTAATCGGAAGACTGACGCTCGCTGATGTTTGTCGAGATTGATTTGAGTTGCGGCCTAGTGACACGGTGCGTAGGCTCTGCCCTATTGTTGATACCGATCTTGAAGAACGTAAAGTTTTGCTCGGAGACGACTGTGACGAGTGAGAAATGAGGCTTTGCGTTCTACTCTTAGACTTTGATCGTGCTGGGGAAGAGTCATCATTTTCAAACCTGGCAGCCATGGCCCTGACCGATCCTTGACTGCTTGGTACTCGGGGCACACTCGAGCGCACCGGGGTTTTGTGATTTCTCTTGGGTATCCGAAGCCATAATGGAGATGCATTGGACAAAGTTTGGGTTTTTGGCATCTCGCTGGGTAAAGAGGCGCTTCGATTTGACCGTGACCCCGCATATTCTTCCATCTCGGGGCATTCGATGATGTTATTTAGAGCATCATCAAGCTGTGTTTCCCCAGCCTGTTGGTTGTGATGAATCCGAGCATTCCCTGACCCTGGTACGTTCGGTAGCCCCGTTCCCAAAGGTTCCGAAGAGACCTTCTAAGTCTCCGCGGGTGCTTCAGGAGATGGAATTTCTTGGGCTGCAGTGCTTTCTCCAGCTAAGCTCGGTGGTACTCTCATTGCTGCGTAGAAGTGTCTCGGTGTAGAGGACATGGAGGTAGTCAAAAGGGGGTCTTGGATTGGTGTAGTTTTGCCTGGTTCGATGACGCCCTTCTTCTCCTTAAGACAAGTGTACTCGCCATTCTCGTCAACCTTCTCATCTTTATTGTCCGAGTGTCGCTTACTCAACGTCTCAAGGTTGCTCTTAATGCCCGTGGACTTCAACTCTTGCTCTGGAAGATGACTGAGAAGAGAGTGTTGTGGTTGCTCTGGTGAATCTAGTCGGTCGAGTTCCTCGGAATGGGCCTTCAAGGCTGCGTCTAAAGCTTGCTGTTCAGATAGGAATTCAACGTGCCAAGGTTGAGGGGATTGAGAAATTGCTGTCGAATCTCCTGATGACTTCGTTGCTGGTCCTAACCAATCAACAGCAATTGGGCGTCGAGGCGCCCTTTGAAATCGTTCCCTCGCAGGGTGTTTCTTGCGCACAGCGTTCTTTCGTTCAATAGAAACAGTCTCCTTTGGTGTTGGTGTTGGTGTATCAGGGGCGCCCTGGCTCGTACGTTCGCCAGTGGCTCGCACTGGGTAGCCGAGGTCAACTCGCTGCTTTGATGATGTCCGGGGAGGCACGTCCTTGAGAGAGACCCGTGGACTACTTGTCGTCTCCTTGATCTTCATAGTCACAATTGGCGTCTCAGTATTCCTATTAGCAATAAAGCCATTGGGCTGGTCACCATGCAGCGGGTGCCCCAGGGTTGTCAAGTTACCGTCTTCACAAGATCCTTCGGGGCCTGGCTCCTTTGACCGTAATACTTCCTGACCTTGTCCACCTCGATCTGGTGTACCTTTTTCGCTTGGGTCACTCTGCCTCATCTGGCTGAGTGCATCGTGGAAATTATCATCCTCTCCCATACTCTCCTCCGCGGTTGGACTCAGAACGCCGGTACTAGGTCTATTACCAAGTCTGTTCGAGGCTGAAGTCCCTCGGTTTCTAGATCGTTGCCTTAGTACGCCTACTGTTGGCGTGTCTGGTTCTGGACTCCCATCTCTGCGACTTCCCTCACTCCTCTTGCTCTCGCGCCACATCCGATCCCACCCTTGTGGTTTCTTTATAACGAACGGTTCGGGCTCAGACAATTGAAGAGAGTTATTCTGGAGACTGCTCAGCGAAGGTGGCTCTTTTCGTCGATGCATGCCCAGGGATGTCATCTGCTGCACAACATCCCGCCAATTCACGATGAGCATCTCAGCAATGCTGTTGGCAATGAGTACTTTGTCCACAGTAGGAGGGCCAACATTCTTGGTCTCCGGAGGTTTCCTCTTTTGACGATCCGGCCGCATCTTAGGAGTTCTTAATGGAAAGACCAATAACCCTGATTTCGGGGTGGCCAATCTCATCGAGTACAGTCCCAGCAGGTCTCCCAACAGAAGCGGACCAAACACAATTCCAAGCGCATTGTAACCCATGAGGTCTCCGGTAGGAAGCGGTCGTCCCTCCTCGTCCTCTCTCGGCGTGAGCTCTGCGACTCGTCCAATCCAGCTGAGGAGCCCAAACACAGCACAGATGAGGTCTCTCCGGGACTGCGAGTCAATCGTCGCAACGGCCAGGGCAATGAGTCGTGCCCGTACTTTGGTTTGTTTGGTGCGAGGGAACTCGGGATCGCCCTGAAGTTGTGAGTGAATGGCAACGAGCGCATCGAAAAGGGCTAGTGAGCCCAGTATCCCGCCAGGAAGGACTGAGAGAATACGCTTGAACGTCGAAGCCACATCGTGTACAGAGGCTTGAATATGCGCGGGCAGGTTAGCACAGCGAACGGTACCTGTTACATCAGGACCACCGTGTTCCGTACAGCAATAGTAGTCAAATAGCACGTTGACCACCCGAACCGAGCCCGGTATCCGAAAGACGCCCCGAGTTGTAACATGTTGAGCGATGTGATGCGCGGTAGCGCGAAGGCAAGTTGGAAGAACAAGACCGCACGGGGCGTGCTCAGGCGGAAGATAGAACAAGCTCTTTCCACTCAACCGAATCATGGACTGAAGATCAAGAGATTTGGGGACTTCACGTCGATGGTGTATCAGGCTATGTGCAAGATCTGACACACTTCGCTTGTGATGGGGTGCTTGATAGGTTATCGCTTTCATACTTGACGTAGGCTGGCTAGAGGTGGATCGCAGGATCCGATAGAGCCATCCATGTTTGCGAGGACTTGCGAGTCCATCCCCCTCGAGTGGTGTTAGTAGCTGACTCGAAGACAAGGTAAATAAATGAAACTTACAGAATGTCTAAAGTCAAAGTCATCCACCACCAAGATTCTCACACCATGCTAGGTTCATCAGCGCGTGGCTCACCTCGCGAGGATAACAGACCACACGTTACCTGCTTTGCAAGATTGTTGTACTGTTGGAGATAGATTGCGCGGTCCCCTAACTCATCCGTGTCATTCAGGATCCCATTATCGCCGCTGCTCGAAGTCCATGTCCGGCTGGTGTGCATGTGTCCCCGATCCGCAATCTGACGAATTGTGGCCTGGAGCGAGAGCGTGCTTCTGGACGGGAGTAATCGGTGGTGAGGGACTGCCTCTGGAGCTGAGTAGTGGCCTAGAGGCGCAGACTGGGCAGGTTGGTCCATAGGCGCTCGAGGATGCCGATGAAGATGTGATTAATTCTGCAACAGGGCTGTACTCATCCGGCGAGATAAGATATCGTATCTCATTTAGCGGCAGAGATAGGTTGATGTTGAAAGGACGACAGAATTTCATGTGTCACAGCGGTGTGGATGAGGTTGGAACAATGGCAGCTTCATTGCGAAAGAGGCGGAAGGACCTGACGGCACGAAAGTGGGAAGCAACCTGGAACCTTGAAGAGAAAGTTGCTGCGAGCACTAAATGGCGATGTTGCAGGTACGAACAGTTGCAGCGGCCCGGTTCGTGGCCGAGTAGTTATATGATGGATGCCCAAGGTTAGGAGGATAAAGCCAGATTCGACAATCCTTGGGCCAGCGAGACACACTTGGATGGCGTGCAAAGACAACCTGTCAAGAAATAAAAACCCAAAATGATACAGCATTCGTTGCTTGCTTGATACTTTATCCCGTAACGTAATATGAGCCAGACGGGGAAATAGGCGATGCTAATTAGGTTGTTGAGGTGTGCAAGAGAAGGGACAGGCAGTGTCGTCAGGATGCAGCCAGCCGAAACCAAGTTCTCTATCGCGGCCCATTACCATTACGGTCTGTCACGCCCACCAACACCTGACCAGATTCTTAGCCACCCGGCTCCCGAGACACCTCGATACTCGTGACACGCACGCCTTATAGATACCATCCTCCTGGAACATCGGCATCAAGCCGTCTGTCGTCGCCTGTCAGCTGCCTGGAACAGTCTATCGTGAAATGGAACCTAATATGCGACACCATGGTATTCCATCCATAGAGATCCCCCTTGCGCCGTTTAGATGCTCTGCTCCCTCCATCCTCTCTCTGCGCTGACGGCCCCTCCTGTCGTCAATGAAGAGACCTCGTTGGTCGTGAATAACATGTAGTCGTATACCTCATCATCATCCTCAGCATGAACAGGTCATAACATCAGGCCATCAGGCCCAGTTGGTCGTGTCTTCTAACCCATAAAGCAACACGTACTTGAGGATGTCTGATAGCGAGACGATCCCCTTGAGCTTGTTGTCGTCGTCAACTACTATCAGGCGATGCACCCTGCTCTTCCGAATCGTATCAAATATCGAGTCTAGTCGGTCGTCCTCGCTGCACGTGTAGATGCCGGGGCTATCATCGGGCCGCTTGCACAACGCTTCGCCCACAGACCCATCAAGGTCATCGTAAATACCGCCCTTGATGCACGGAATGACATCCACCGCCTCAAACACGTTCAATAACCGATTTGCGTCGTCGACGATGGGGACACAGCTGATATTCTTCTCGACCATGAGGTGCACGACATCGAGCACAGAGCTGCTCATATGAGCGGTAGCGATGCCCGTATAGGTACCGAGGCCGATATCACGCACTGTCTTCTTTAACAGCACTGTGTTGTGCTCGTTGTTGACGGCAATGAACTTCAGAATACGGTACTGGGTAATGACCGAAACCACCATCTCCTTGTTTGTCTCGCTATCGACATCGACAAGGGGAATTCGTCGGGCGCGCGTCTTGAGCATGCGACGACATGCCTCGTAGAGGGGCTTCGAGGGATGTACCGACGCTGTTTCTATGGGGATTGCGCCGATGGCCTTTTCGATATCTATTTTCGTCGTCAGTAATGCTTGCACAAGCTTGACGGTCGGCCAGAATGTGGACGCCGCGTTGGAAGGGTTCGGTCCGACCTCGCAGGCTGCTGAGACGGAACTGGTCAAGCTTGCCAATCTCGTCGGGAAACTGCCAGTAGTACTGAATCACGTTGATAAAGTCGGTGCTCGTGAGGATGCCGGCGAATCGAGAAGTCTTGGAGTTCCATAGGGGAGCGGAAACGATGGCTAACGTCGAGTTAATTAGCATTGGCAGCACGTGTAAAGCTGTCGGGCGACGTACAGTTCTGGATCAGGATGTGGATGGCCTTCTTTATGAGAAGACCTGTGTCGAGGACGATAAGGCGAAAGGAGAGGGGCAAGACATCGTAGCTGGTACGGACTCTAAGAAAATCGCGAATGGCATTCTATCGAAGAGATTAGCCGTCTAAATTATCGAAATGCCGCAGATAATTGTTCATAAGCGTGGGAGTTGGGCGTCCGCCCCACGTTGGCAGTTGGGCGATGCCATCAGACGAGCGCGCAACGGACAGACGGAGGTTGCCCACACGACAAGCAGAATCGCCAGGATGAGACAGCTTCTCAAGGGAGGACGGGAGGAATATGAGCACATACCAGACCCTGCAACTGGTCTCTGTCCAATGGACTCAGGGGCATAGGCTCGGTGGGCGCCATTGCGCTCCGTGTCGAAGTCCTTCGTCGGAGGTATGATGACGGAGCGACAAACTGAGGGACACGGCCATGAGGGACGGCCGTGGTGGAGGTCCCTGTGGAGGGGCCAGTGGAGGTTGATCCAGCCCGCGCCCGTCCGCGTGTAGTTTCTGTGCCTGTAGCTGTGGCTGTAGCGCCTGTTGTGCCTGTCGCGCCAAACGCTGTGGCATCATCATTGGAGGTGTCGGCGCGGGGCAGCTCGCCTACGGCATCATCGCTCTCGCGCTCCATGTTGAGAGGCTCAGGCGGAGGCGGCTGCTGAGCCTGAGCCTGACCCTCAAGCTGGGTCTTGATCCACGACTCGACGTGGGCCTTGGCTGGATCTTCGTCAACTTCAACCTCATCTTGTCCTCGGCCTTGGCCTCGAAATCCCTGAGGCTCGTTTGGCTGATCAACGTCGGCGCGATCTTCTGTAGTGCTGCTGGGAATGCCCGGATCCCCTTGCACTGGGCCGGCCTCTGAATTTCCTTCCATGCCAGACAAAGCCACTTATTCTCTTGTGTTGCACAACGTTGAAGTGAACCGTTCACGTCGTGTACCTCTCGGATGTGATGAGATGGGGAAGTGGTGAGGTGTACGTTTTCTGCGTGGTTGTCAAAGGTGACGACGTCGAAAGACGAGGGCTGTGCACGGGTTCATCACCAGCTGTCTCTCAGTGAGGAGAACTCAAAAGCAGCCCTGGTCGAAGTGTTGCGATTGAGAATATCTGTTGAGGTGGCTGAAGGGGATACAAATATGGGAAATGGAGGAAATGGTTCTCCTAGAGGAGAGTCGATAGAGTAAGTTTGGACGATTCCATATTATTAAGACGCAATCCGTGTAGCAAAATCCGAGGGCAACAAGGTAAAAAAGGGCAAAACGGCCGCTACAAGAAACCGATTCCCTCTCTCTCTCTCTCTTGCAGGTTTTGCCCTTTATTAGCAAATCGCCCGGGGCATGAGTCGGCTTTTCTCTGATAATAGATTCTGATAAGAGGACCACCTACACCCGACAATTCGCCCAACAAAAGTACACCGTTCGTGGCTAACAAATGAGTCCCTGGCATCCACAGCGGATACAGTACGGGTAAAGACGTCATGGAGGGGATCGTCGATGAAGTGAGTTCTTGTCTTGGTAGGCTCTTGGTTGTATCAAGGGTCGTTTTCCACTCATTCACAAGGCCACGGATTGGTCGGGAGTTAGGCCCGAGTCGTATCGATCAAGCTGTTTAAAGACGACTGCAGGTTGGTTGGTTTACCTTGTGTCATTAGTCCAATGTCTGATTCTAGGGTTAAAGTACTGTTGCTTGGGGGTCTCATCATGTATCACCGTTCATGGTCAACAACCCAAAATCCCGCAAATCTTTTCTTGTAATGAGGTCGGGGAGTCGGGGAGTCGGGGAGTCGGGCTGGATCTGTACGGGTTTGTTCAGGTCAATATGCCTCTTATTTGACATTATACTCGCATCTCTACCATCCTCCAAGTTCCAATACTGACAATACATATCGACGTATTGACTGCCCCCAATATTAATCTTCTCGACTAATTTGATAACGTAAAACCTGTTGAGTGAATATGTGTTCTAACTAAGTTAGAGTCTCAGAAACCTCATTCCAAGGCTACACCCTGGCTGTCTTCCGCCCACTTATTACCCATGAAGTCCAGAAGCAACCACCACGAGCTATCAACGTGGTTGTGCAGGGTAGATCGGTACCTGCTGCAGCTACTAGATTTTGTCAAATGCGGTGAAGAACCAGGTACAATATTAATGAGAGAAAGGTTAATGGACCTCACGCATGAAAGCACGGCATGACAAAGCGGGTGGTGACCTGACCAAGCTGATAGTCTCAGCAGCCAAAACATGGGTTCATCATCTTACGCTGTCACATGCCAAACGTGAAGTATGGTAGGTGAACGTATTGGCAACGTCACGTCCTGTTGCGAATACTAGGTCCGATAGGAAGAGACATGTATATTGTCAGCCAGGCATAGTTTACGACGTTTCTTTGCTGTACCACGCTGGAGATGGGTTCGAGAACGGTCGTGACCGACTCTGTCAATCGTTGAAAGTTGATCTCATGTTGAAAAGAGTGGCAATGAGATTACGACATATGCCTTTCATACCAGCAAGTATTATCATATTATTATATCGGTAACAAGAGTAACTCTTTGGATCTCTTGAGAATGGTAAATAATATCTATTCTCTCACTTCTAAATAGACCTTACTAGTAATCCGAAAATGAGGCATTGTAATTACAGAGATTAGATCCGAGGGGATTACAGGCTGGCCCCAGCTCATACAGGAACTCCATTAATAGAGCAGTATGTTGTCCGGCAGATACTTGCCTACTGGTGACAGCCGTGGCGTGAGGCTAGGTACTTACTTCCAACAAGCACTCGGCCCCACCTGAGCATCGCCGTGAGGCGCTACGTAGGTAGCTGTGACCTGCGGCATCTCGAGGGCAGAGCTCCCGCCTGCGTACTCCGTACTCGTACTAGTACTAACTAATAGAGCAACAAAACAAAACAATAGCGCACGTCTGCCGCCAACAGCGTCCCTGCAGTGGCCTGGACCCTCCATCTTGAATGACTCTCGAGTGAGGTCACTGCCAGGAACTGATATAACCCCTGCAGTTACTTATGAGAAGCAGCAAATCGTGGAGCTGATAAAAGTATCCGCCAAGTATATTCTACGCCTGCGTGCCCGTGCCCTGGACTTTCAGGGTACCTTAGCTCAAGCAGCTCGGCCTGGAGCTCTCTTTTAGTACCTAGGTAGGTAGGTAGGTAGGTGCAGCCCAGTCAGTCGCCCGTCCTGCAGCGCCTGCCTAGGTTGCCTTGCTTCTTCGTGGCGCGCGTCTCTGCATTCTCCATTCTTTCCCTCGCCAACCAACTGAAAGGCCCCGAATCAACTCCCCTCGGATTCATCTCTCACTTCTCCATCCGCCATCCAGACTTTCCTCCTTCATCCCGCACCCCCTCTCCTTTAACCGTTACGTCGTGCCATTTAATGGCCTTGACCTGCTAACACGCCCCTTGTTTGTTCTTCGGTCTGTTCGACGTTCTGACTAGGGCGTCCTGTCTACACACCGAGTCCTGCTTCAAGTTGCCATCCGAATCCCCGGTAATCATAATTCGAGTTCGGTACCGGGTCCCCGTCGTCGTGACGTTATTTCCGACAAGTGGGCACCCAATTTTGTCAAAACACGGAACGACTCTCTATCCGAGCCCAAGCCTCGACAGCGACCTCAACGGTTGTGCCCTCGCCGACAATCGAGACCTACCAAACGACTTCCCGACGATACCGGAGGCTCTGTGCCCAGCGTTACGGCTATGGGTATCTGCAGTTCGTCATGCTGCGGAGGTACGCTCACGATGCTCCCTCCCATCCGCTACGACCATAGAGCTCATCTGACACTGCTGCTTAGGGCGATCCCGCGATGGTCTTTATGAGCCAGTCCTTGCCGATAGCGAGCGGGAGGCTGTGGCCGACCTTCTTCAATATCTCGAAAACGTACATGATCCCAACATCCTCCTGCCGATGCCCATACTGATTCGATCACAGCGTGGCGAGACTGACTTCTTCTCCGGCGAACCCCTTCGTGCCTTGAGCACCCTCGTCTTTTCAGAAAACATCGATCTTCAACGAAGTGCCAGTTTGACTTTTGCTGAGATCACCGAGCGAGGTACGCAATCGCATTCGGTTGAGGGTCGTCATGATTGCTCACAAGCTCCCTCAACCGAGTTAGGTATTTAGGCACCTGCAGTTTGCTGATCATGTCTATAGATGTCCGGGAGGTTGATCGTGATACCCTTGAGCCCATTCTATTCCTCCTCCAGAGCCCTGACATCGAAGTTCAACGGGCAGCTAGCGCTGCTCTTGGGAACTTAGCAGTTGACAGTATGCTTTCCGACCCAAATACGAGCTTACCGTGGATACTGACTTGAACCCAGCCGAGAACAAGGTCCTGATCGTGCAACTTGGTGGCTTAACTCCCTTGATTCGCCAGATGATGTCGCCCAACGTCGAGGTTCAATGCAACGCTGTTGGATGTATCACGAATCTAGCCACTCATGAGGAAAACAAGGCTAAGATCGCTCGTTCTGGCGCCCTTGGCCCCTTGACAAGACTGGCCAAGTCTCGTGACATGCGTGTTCAGCGCAACGCAACGGGCGCTTTACTCAACATGACACATTCGGGTACGTTATCATGTGTGTTTGTCGAACACTATTGCTAACATAAGCATAGACGAGAACCGACAGCAGCTGGTCAACGCCGGCGCTATCCCCGTGCTTGTTCAGCTTCTTTCCTCACCCGACGTTGATGTCCAGTACTACTGCACCACAGCCCTCAGCAATATTGCAGTCGACTCGAGCAACCGAAGGAAGTTGGCACAATCCGAGCCCAAGTTGGTCCAGTCGCTGGTGAACCTCATGGATTCGACATCTCCCAAGGTCCAGTGCCAGGCTGCCCTGGCTCTCCGAAACCTAGCTTCGGATGAGAAGTATCAGCTCGATATCGTTCGAGCCAATGGCTTGCACCCGCTTCTGCGTCTCCTTCAGTCCTCCTACCTGCCTCTTATTCTCTCTGCCGTCGCCTGCATACGAAACATCTCTATTCACCCACTCAATGAGTCTCCTATCATCGAGACTAACTTCCTCAAGCCTCTCGTTGATCTTCTTGGATCAACCGATAACGAAGAGATCCAATGCCACGCTATCTCGACTCTTCGAAACTTAGCGGCTAGTTCTGACCGCAATAAGGCTCTCGTATTGGACGCAGGCGCTGTGCAGAAATGCAAGCAGCTGGTGCTCGACGTGCCAGTCACAGTTCAATCGGAGATGACGGCTGCCATTGCGGTCCTTGCTTTGAGCGACGACCTCAAGTCCCATCTGCTGAACCTGGGAGTCTGCGGCATTCTGATCCCCCTTACGCATTCTCCGAGCATCGAAGTCCAGGGCAACAGCGCTGCGGCCTTGGGCAATCTCTCCTCCAAAGGTCAGTGATTTCTCATCTTTATCAGATTATGTGCTAACTGTTGTAGTGGGCGATTACTCCATCTTTGTGCAGAACTGGACGGAGCCGAACGGTGGAATCCACGGGTATCTCTGTCGCTTCCTGCAGTCTGGCGACGCGACCTTCCAGCACATTGCTGTTTGGACACTCCTGCAGCTATTTGAGTCCGAGGATAAGACTTTGATTGGACTCATCGGCAAGGCAGAGGATATCATCGAGCACATTCGAAACATTGCGAAGCGCCCGATCGAAACCGACAACGAATTCGAGGACGAGGACGAAGGTGAAGTCGTCAGTCTGGCTCAGCGATGCCTCGAGCTGCTAGGACAGAGCATGTCGAAGGCGCACATTGAGGGTTAAGCGTACCTTCCCGCATGTTTATCGAGCGCATACGAATAGCCTAGGTTCGAAGTGGACGTGCATTTTCTCATCTTAAAAGCGAAAGCGTTTCTGGAGGGTCCTACTGGCATGGCGGATGGACGGACTGGTGTTGTTGGGCGTCTTGTAACTTTTCCAAGAATGATGTCTGGTCTTGCAGGGCGGTTTGTTTTCATGTTCCACGGTTTGTATCGCCCTTTGCGCCGGACCTGTTTTATCAATTTATTTTCACCCTTTCACGACGGTGTTTGGCGGATAAGGCGCGCACTCCCGGGGACGCGGAGAGTGGCGCATGACACTGAAGCTGGTGGATGGGGTATATTACTTCTCTTTGACTTTTGACGAGCATATATTGCGGATGTGTCCGCTGGGTTTCTTTTCTTTACAGTGGGAAGAGAACGGGGAGGTGAATTTGAGAAACGCAAACGCGAAAGCAGATGTAATTAGACAAGGCGGTGTTGAAGTTTCTATACCCAGATAAGAAGATGATACATATATTGTACAAGAAACACATGTTTGGGAAATATTATGTGTGGACCTGAGATATCATCTAACGTCTGGCGACCCAGACTGCGCGAAGGAGGACGGTGCTCGCTAGTCCACCTCGTCTGGCCTTTCAAGAGTACTCTTCATCCATTGCCGCTCGTTCCAGGGTAAGATTTTGGCAATAGTAGTACCCGAGACGAGAGCCAGGGGCAAGGGGCCGAAATGTCTTGAGTCGCGCGAGGCGGGAAGATTATCCCCCGAGATCCAACAATGGCCTTCCGGTACCTGGATAAAGTCAGCCATGCTTCTCACGGGCCCGCTGAGGAATACAACAAACTTACCTGGATCATCAATTCCTCCCCGGGCTCTCCTGGCGTGCCGATAGAGACGTAATCCCCCGGCATGCCCGTGACACGTTTGACACCCCATTGGTTGGTGAAGATAGGGATTCGATACACGACTAGATCTCCCACGGAGACACCGCGTCCATAGCGGCGTGTATGATCACAAAGAATCCAGTCACCATCAACAGTAAAGGTGGGAAGCATAGAAGGACCTTGGGCCGGGCTGATGGTGTAGCCGTAGGTGATGCCGAGGTGAACAAGGCAGGCGGCCTTGACAAAGGATACGGTTGTGCGTACGGGATGGCGTGCGAAGTGGAACGAGGCCATTGTGGAAGATGCCCCGATGGGGCCCTTATATTGAAATGATTAAAAGCCTTGGAACTGCGAAGCCATTGATATAATGCTATGAGCCTATGATACTGAATTGCTTGGTGTTGAGGTTCCAAGTTACAGCATCCAATGGTCTTGTGAGTTTATAGAGCTTTGATTGGCCAGAGCCCGCGATAGGTCCCATAGTGACGTTTCTGCCGAAGTCAACCGCCCGCTGCGACTTCAATGGCTGGAGGACCGAGTAGATCAGCCATTCCTCACTCCGCAATCAGTCTCCTGCAAGAAAGCCATTGCCAGAGACACACGCTCCTTAACGGCTTCTTCACACTACTAATTGCTCTCTCAATTGCTGCCGCAAATATGAGTAGCTTCTCGTGCCTCCAAAGCTCTCGCAGAGCTCTCTATAGGGTCTTTGTCTCTCCGCTCGATCGACACGAAGCTATCCTCGCGCGCCATCTCCTCTCTGCCACTCGAGCGGCGCTGCCTTCTGTCCACCACAATCGCCTCTTCACAAACTCATCTCAATTGAAGGCTGTGCGAGCGCCGCCCAAGCCTCGAACTGATGCTGACGACGATGACCGAGGCTATGACCGTCGCTACACCACTAAGGAGGAGTTTGCCAAGTCTGGCCGCGACCGACTTCCCCAAGACCATGAGATTAAGGATCCGAAGATCATGGTAATTGACAACGGCGTCTTTGACGGGCCGCTACTCACACGACATGTCATGAGCCGCCTGACCGAAAGCGAATCCCTTCGCATGGTGACGCCCTATATACCCGCCAACACCAAGGATAACAAACCGGTGCAGTTCGCCGTGTGCAAGATAGTCAACAAGAAGGACGAGTACGAAAGGCAGCGGGAGGTGCGGGCGCGGCAGCGCGTGTCCAAGCAGACGTCGACCAAGACGAAGGAGCTTGAGCTGAGCTGGGCCATTGGCGAGCACGACCTCCAGACAAAAGTGCGGCAGCTGAGCGGGTTTCTGGCAAAGGGCATGAAGGTTGAGGTAATCCTGGGCTACAAGAAGAGGACGAAGAAGAGGGTTGACGAGGCGGCTGCTGTGGACGTGCTGACAAAGGTGAGGAAAGGGGTTGAGGAGGTTGGAGCTAGGGAGTACAAGGCAGAGGATGGACAGGTGGGGAAGACGTTGAGGCTGTATCTTGAGGGAACGGGCAAAGCCCATAAGTCGACAGAGACTCCCAAAGCTGCCACTTCTGATGCGCCAGTCCAATCAGAGTAATGGTCACGTCGATATCTTGTAGCAAGGATGTCTGTCAGCTGTGTGATAGGCCAGCATGACATCGACGTTCTTGCGGAGATGGAGAGGACACTGTAACATAGTACATCAAACGCTGAGATGTATCACTTGTATCTATATCTGGGTATCTCTGCCAGATGGCGAGTCTATGAGCGGAATACAAAAAGACAGAAACACGGTCGTTGATCAGGCCGGTGGTCATACCCCAGGCCATAATGTCGAAACCCCAATTTTGGACACCATAACTCCAGAACCAGATCCGATGTCCCCCTAGCAGTCGTTGTCTCTTGAGAGGCATCATGGTTATTCTTTATAGTATTTCGTCGTCGTCGTCAATGGGAAGAGGCACCGCAGCCGCCATAGTCTCTATCGTGGAAGCAGGCGCCGCAGTCAAGCTCTCATCACCAGCGGCATCCATCTCCTCATCCGTCTCCCACGCGCGCTCATCCTTGGCCACCTCGGCAGCCCGCTCCCCTCTGCCCTCGAGCTCAGCGATCTCAGCGGCCCTATTTATCTCCTCCCAGGCCTTCGCCCTCTGCTGGACGCTGCGGCCCCTGCCGAGGCTCTTCTCACGCTTGTTCTGGGTGCGCTCCTGCACGGCCTCGGCCATCTCGAGGCCCTTTTCGTGGCGGCGGCGCGCCTTGGCCGACATGGCACCCTTGCGCTTGGTCTTTTTCGACACGCCGGCAGAGTGCTGCGCGGCGAGGACGGAGGGCCGGTGAGGGGCTGAGCGAGGGGGCGGTTGCACTTCTTTAAGGGACTTGTCGGTGTCGATGCTGGGGGATGTTGCGCGGCGGGCGGCGCGGGAGTGGATGGATTGTGCTGCGGGAAGTGTTAGCGGTGCTTGAAGACGAATTGCGCAAGGGAAGATTGCAAGAGGCGAGGGCTTACATTTTCTCTTTGCCATTTTGACGGCTGTGGTTTTGGACTTCGAACTTGGTGATGTTGAATCAGTAAGTGAGTGAAGTTACGGATGTGGTGGGGGTGCTATGATATAAATTTTGATACCCCACAAAGATAAGAAATGTTGACCGAGGCTGACCGAGCACACCGAGACCACTAAGTTAACTACGTACCTTAAGTTACCTGCTACCTTCATTGGTACAATGCGAGCTAGGCTCACTATTGCTTGTATCAATACACTCGATAATTATTCCTGCGCTGTATTTGAGCCTTTGCATTTCATTTGCATTTCTTCACTACCTCAGCAAATCGGAAAAAGTCAGAGTGTTAAGTTATGGTTTGCCTGGCTTATCAGGGAGAGTACGTACTCAAGCTCTCGTGATGTGCTGCTACCTATGGAGTACTATTAACGTAGTCGTTAGAGTCCCAAACTTGTCTCATTGTTAACCCGTCAACCTCATCTACCACGAACAAGAATCGATTTACTTTGAGTCCATCCTGCTGCATCAAGGGGGCCTCTATCTCCTTTCATTAAACTGCAAAGATAATAGTCCTGCCGGACCGAGCGTGGAGCTGCAGTCCCCATAACCCTTCACCTCTACCTCCAAATACTCCGGCCGTGTAGCCGCATCAAGCAGTTGTTGAAGATGAAGCCCATTACCACCTGTGTAGTCGCGGGGTTTCAATATCTTATACACCCCCAGAAACTAGTAACGATCATAATATCTGCTTCATGGTACGCGTCAGTTGCTAACGAGACCAGGGATCCATCCAAGAGACCATCAACTCGGATGCCATCATCCCCATCACCTTGCTCACTACAGATGAGGTGTTCGGTGATGTAGAAGGAATTTTGCATTTGTTTGACTCGTACGATGATGTCTTCACCCCAGACTTTGGCTCTATTCTTGTAGAAAAGCCTGGACGCAACGAAAGTGATGGTGCGAATGTTAGCGCACAACAGATTTACCACTTGGATCAGATTACGATATTGGAAGATCTGGCAGAGTTACCTTCCGGACCCTACTTCCTGCATGGGCCCAATCTTCACCAGGCGTGGCGGTTGTACGATGACAGTCTGGGTGCCTTTACCTTTGGTGTTATCCCTGACGACCTTGCCCAGCCAGACGAGTATGTTACTGCCGATGGACCTTCACGCTTAGTTGACATCTCTTAGATTCCAAACTCTCGCCTCGTCATCATTCACAGGGGATTCGAACTCGATACCTGTTCCGTCGCGGCTCTACCACCCTCGGCCTTCTCCCCGCAAGCCTCTCTCCGGCGTCCGCGTCTCCATTAGTGACACTGTCGCCTTAAAGGGCACATACACTACGTTTTCAAGTCGCGCATGGAAAGCCCTCTACAAGTCTGCATCGGGTGTGACCTCCAGGTATGCTACCGAGCTGCTGGACCTAGGGGCCGTTATTGTTGGTAAGACCAAGACGTTGCAGCTCGGCACAGGGGCAGAATGGGTGGATGAACAGGCCCCCTGGAATGCAAGAGGTGATGGCTATGAGAGGATAAAAAGCGGCTCAGCCGGTGCTGTGTCAGCCTTGGGTGGGTATGAGTGGTTGCAGTATAGTACTGGGGTCGATGGCAAGTTTGGCCTGTCCGCAAGAGAGCCGTTACTGATGTCGTATTAGATGGGAGAGCTGGATTTGACAATGGCATCTACTCCATTTCTCTTTCACCTGGAAACATATCGACTGATGATATTGTGACAACCTCACGGTCAGTGATTTGCCCAACTGGCGAGCTCAACTGACAGTCTCTAGATCTGACAGGATCCGGCTATTCAGTCGTAGTCTGGAAGGCCTCCTTGATCTCACAATCAAGTTCCTGGGAGACAAGACACCCAAGTTCAACTCTCAAACAAAGGTTATTTTCCCCGTCGATCTAATTTCGGTGGATGAGACACAACATGCCGCTATGGACGCCTTTGTGTCGAGTTTGCAGGACTCTTTAGGTGTGCAGGTCCAGAACATCGATGTCGGCGCAGCTTGGGTGCAGAACCCTCCGGCCGAAGCCGTGAATAACGAGATGCAGACTTATATGAGATTTGTGAGTTTGACCGCTGTTGCTATCGAGGCAGGGCTGACCGTATAGGCCCCTTGGCGCTCTTGGTGTTATGAGTACTATCATACCTTTGACGAGTTTAGGAACCAATTCAACGACACATTCCACAAAAAGCCGTTCATTGAGGCCACTCCGCAGTTTCTTTGGTCCGTATATTGCCCCTCTACGGAACGTCGCTGACCTGAGCCAAGGAATCAATGCAAGAACATAACGGAACTGGAACACCACGAGAACATTGGACGGCTTGAGATATACCGACAATGGTTCCACAAACAAATCATGCGCATATCACCGGCCCCCAACGCCGAGCTCGATGCCTTGTTGATTCTCCCTTGCGGACATTCGGATCAGACTGAGCACCGGGACCAACCTGTGGCGTATGTATATTGCTTTTGCACCTTCTGCACATGAATATTGGCTTACGGGCAGATTAGTCCACCAACCATTTCCGAAGGAATCGACCATGAAGTCCTAGCATCTATCTTGGGGGCACCGCGCCTAGTGATTCCTTGTGAGTTCGGCACATACGTAGCACAATGTCCACTGATCTGAGGATCGGTATACTGATATTCTGCAGTTACCCAGGTACCCTTTGAATCTCGGATCAGCGGGAGAACAGAGTATCGACCTATATGCGTCTCTGTCATGGGAACCCTAGGTAGTGATGCCCTGATGATCCTGTTGATCAAACAGGCTCTTGAAAAAGCACATGTTCGGACTATGGTAGACACTGGCCGGTTCGCGTTCCCGACGGAAGAGAATCCCCAGCTCAGGAACGGCAAACATCTACAGGTTCCCCTGTCAATACCCCGGCATCAGAGCCTATCGGACGAGCTCTAGATCGGCCCCGGGATTATATCAACCGCTCGCTCGCCCCCAACGTCACACCACCAAGCGCAGAGCGGTCAGCCACCGCCGCCTTTGTCTCGTGTTTGGACGACGAGGTCGGAGTCGCCCGTTTCCCAAGAAAATAGAGCTCGAAACCACCCCACACAAGAGAGCATGTGGCGAGCTACTCCGCGCGTGGGAGCATTCTTCAGGGGATTCCTGAGTGTTTGGGGCCCCGGACCGTTACTGGCGTGCGAATCCCGGGGCCGGCTCATGCGCTGGGAACCCTTCCCCCGCTTTCTGTCGACGAGATCTTGGCATATTGTCTATCTTGTTGCTCGGCAATTGATAGATTGCGATTCATCATTTACTTTGTCCTATGGCAACTGTCTGGCGGCTACCATACACTTATAGAAGCCGTCACCTTAAACGCAATCGGGTCTAGACGCGGCCTCTGTATAAACCCGGGGCGCTTATCCCGGCTCTTGACCCGCCGACAAGGGTCCGCCGGCGCCCGGGGCCCGGCTCGTGGGGGTCTCTCTGAATGTGGAGGTTGCAGCTGCGTGTCGTTGTACCGCTCCACTCCATCGTTGATCGGGCACATGCCGGACCAACCCAACGACTCGCGGCTGATATTCTGTTGCAGCAACTTGAAGCTGTACTGACTGACTACTACTGTCTTCTTATCCCTCACTCGATACTACATAAAGAACTGGGCAGCTCTCACAATGGCGGAACCAACCAATACGCCGGTGCCAGGTTCTACACCGCGAGCTACGTCTCCAGCTCCTCCTGTGCCAGCCTTCCTTCATCCGGGCTCACCCTTTTCTCCAACTAAGCTCTCCATGGTGTCCCTAAAGCCTCGGGTCCTGCATATCGGTGACCCTATCAAGTATAACCCGGAGACATATGCCCGCTTTAGTGCGCAGTGCGAGATCGTGAGGCCCTCAGCTGAGGAGCGCGAGCGGCCAGAGTTTATCAAGGCGCTTAAGGAGCGACGATGGGGCGACTTCCGCGCCATCTTCCGACCCTTCTGGGGAACCGGAGGCGAGATGGGGAACTGGGATGCCGAGCTGATTGACCTGCTACCGGAGAGCGTCGAGGTGTTTGCAAGTGCAGGCGCTGGCTTTGACTGGGCCGACACGAAACTTCTAGGCGAACGAGGTGAGTATGCGCTGAGAATGACGAGAATCTCTTGATCAGCGGCTGATACTCTCAGGAATCACCTACTGTAATTCTGGCCTCGCGGCCGCCGAAGCAGTAGCCGATTTTGCCCTCGCCGGCATTATCTCGACTTTCCGCGTGCTCCCCTGGTGCATGGCATCGGCGCTGTCTGGGGACGAGGACGTCTTCAAGACCAACCACCGCGACGCAACCACGCAGTCGCACAACCTCCGCGACCAAGCCCTCGGCCTCATCGGCTTCGGCAACATCGGCCAGCAGATCGCCGCTCGCGCCCGCCGCCGTCGTTGCCCCCCTGCGGGCTACTCACCATGAGACCCTCGAGAGCCTGCTCGCCCGGTGTGACTGCGTCGTGCTGTGCACACCTGCCGGCAACGGCACCCTGATCAACGCATCCACGCTGCCGCTGTTCAAGCGCGGCTCACGCTTCGTCAACATTGCCCGCGGTAGCCTCGTTGACGAGGACGCCCTGGCCGTCGCCCTGCAAGATGGGCAGCTCTCGAGCGCCGCGCTCGATGTACATGCCGCGGAGCCCAGGGTGCACCGGGGTCTGCTCAATCTGGCAAGACAGGGTCGCGTGCTGCTGACATGCCATAACGCGGGCGGCACCGTGGATACGCACAAAGGCTTTGAGGAGCTAAGTATGCGAAATATCATGGCTGTACTCGGGGGCGGGGAGGCTATCACGCCGGTGAACCTGCAGTTTTTGAGCAAGTAGGTTGAATCTAGGTTGTATGAGTGTACGTGTGATCAGGGATAAGGCGTTTGGGATATGCGAGATGGAGAAAAGGACATGAGGAATGGATACATAGCTACAAGAGTAGAAGATCAACCGAATAGGCTGATACTCTCAGGCAATGTTCTTTGAACAATGTGATAAGACGACTTAAAACTCCAGGCTTAGACCAACCCCATAAACCCCCCAGCCAGATCCAACGCCCCGTCCAAGCAATACAGTTTAGTATACAACAAAGCACCCCTTGTCACTCAGACCTTAGGCTTCTTCCTTACTAACCCAGCGGAGAGCACGTTCACAGCCTCCACTTTGGGCTGTTTCTTGACCAACCCAGACCCAAGGATATTAACCTCGTCAGCCGCCGAATCGGTGCGCTTCCTCTTGACAAGGCCATTCAGGTTATTCACCTTGCCCTGTCCCTCCACAGTGTCCTGGGCCGATGGGAGCTCACGTGTTCCCGTAACAGCAACGCCCCATCTGCTCCCCATGGCACCCTCGCTCAGCCAGCGGCGGGTACTACCCACGGCCTTGTTGAGCGTTGCAAAGTCCAGGTGCAGGAGCAGCTCCACGATCCGCTTGTAGTCGTTCTCCTCGACGACCTTCTCGCCGCGGCCTTCGGGCGTCCACGAGTAGTAGGCCGTCGTGGTTGGGCGCTTAATCAGGGGGCTGCGGTTCTGCGTCTTGATGCGAGGCTGGCGGGTGACAATGGGACCTTTGAGCACCTTCTTCTTGGTCTTTTTCGGACCCTTCGTCTTGGGTTTATCTAGTTGCCTGAGAGCGTCTGCCTTTGAAGGAAACAGTTTTCGTGGCGTGGTGTTTGGTGTTATATGGACGATGCGCTGCTTCGCTGGCGTCTCTGGTTGCGCTGGCAGTGTCGATTGGGAAGAATCGCTTGATCCCGTCGCTGCTGGAGGTTCTTCTTGATCGTCAAATACAAGCCAGATAAACCCTGTCATCCGACCGCTCGAGCACTCTTGTCTATAGGCCATCATCTCCCAGAACATGTCTAACGTCTTGACGCTCTTCCAGCTCCCTGTCGTCTGCATCGCCGCCGAACTCGCCGCCTCCTCATCCAGCTCATCGCGGAAGCGCGACTTAGGGTCGTCGGGGAAGTGCGGGATGAGACATCGCGGCGGTACCCAGTCGAACTCACGGTAATAGTGTGAGATGCGTTGGAGCGGGTGCGTAAAGTCCCAGAACGAGTCTCCCTTTTTCGGAGTAAGAGCTCGCGTCTCGGATGTCTCCAGGCCAGGGACGACGATGTATCCCTTTGCACTCTTCCAGGGTGCTTCCATTGCCTTGGGCGCAGGCCCGAGGAGGGGATCTAGAACGCGACACCACCACCTGATGAGGCCTCGGTCATCGAGGACATGCTTGCCGCTGTATTTGACACTTCCGGGGAAGAGGTATTGGTCCTGTGCGCGGGCAAAGAGATTGACGACAAACTGGATATTCTTTCTCCTCCTCTTTTCGATCAAGAATCCAACAAAGGCGGCGCATATCTCTCTGCTTGGACTGGGGGTGCCTTTGGGGAGCTTGAGCAGGTTGAGGTATCCCGTCGAATCTGCTTTGGAGACGAAGAGCGTTGTGGATCGAGCGGTAGTGTAGATGAACACCTCGATTCCTAGCACGAGAACCTGTTTCTTGGATGTATTCTCTGCGTCACCATCTTTGGTATTCGGTTCCGACGTCTGCGCGGGGGCGTCAATGGCCACGGCGAGGAAGTGGTTCTCGCAGTATGTCCTCTCAGGGCGCTGCTTCGGGGGCGGGGAGTAGAGGGGATCGGTCTTTGTGGGAGGCGTTGATATGTGGTAGATGGAGAATTCGTGGTTCTTGGGGAGAACAGAGGCTAAGCGACTCTGGAGGTCATTCTCGTTGTGGTGTAGAGAGGCCATGCTGAAGTTTTGGTCATGATAAAGAAACCTGGAAGTTGAAGATGGAATTGGCCCTGGACGCGTTGACGAGATGATCCCATGGTCCCCTGTAACGGTCGCTGGGGCACCAGCGCGGGGCAGGGTTTAGCGGCTCCAGGGGTGCACCGGACCTAACGGTAGTGGTCGGTAAAGTCGCCTAATGTATCCGTACTCCGTACCTAGGTACCTAGGTAGGTACTTACATACAGTACTTTAGTTTAGGTACCTAGCCAACAATGAGACGAGCCGATAAATATGTTACACTTGATAGGCACAGCCAAAGGCATTGGTTGACGGGACGGATCGTGTCAAAGAGCCTGGTAGTGGTTCGAACGTCAGTGCTTGTATCCTTACGAAGTGCCAATTCCGTTCCCCTATGCCTCCATATTGATGATAGTGTTGAGTGGTAACTATCTTGGGCCGGAATGCGGAACTGATCATGGAAACGGGCATGCCAGCTTCTAAAATTGAACTACAACAGAAGATAATTTTGAATGACTAACCAAGACAAAGGTTCCAAGGTAGAAAATCAAAGGCTGATCAAAGCGAGACACTTATACTCTGTATGTAAGGTGCTCCTCTGAGGTCAGACACTGAGAGCTGAGATGATAATGATGAGGCGACAGCTTATACTCTTGAAGCAAAACATAAAATCTATGCCAACACTCAGAGTCATGGAGTCAATTACAGTGAACATCAAGTAATTTATGTTAGGTTAGTTATTCAAGCAAGCAGATGCCGGAGTGGGGCCGCCAACGGCGGAATCTAGCGGTGGTAGCACGTGACCTTCAGAAAATGTTCGCGACTCGACCTTCACATATCGCACCTTATCCCAGTCCAAACGACCGAACCTTTTTAGAAGGCCAATTCCACCCCCAACATGGCCCTCCAACCCTGCCGCTCCGGCCTCGCGCGGAGTAGACAAGTCGCTCGCTCTCTGATGCCCTGCGTGCGCGCCTACGCCACCGAATCGACACCCGAATCCTTCAAGACAGACGCCGCCTCCAAGTCCGCTGCTGCTCCTGTGCCGCGATGGAGCCAGACGCCTCCGGCCATGAAGGCGCCGCTGCAGCTCGACTTTGCAAAGAACCATCACAACAAGGTCTGGACCGTCAACAACGACCCCAAGAAGCTGGACGAGGTGTACGACCGGCTGCTGGGCCAGGGAGGCAATAGGCTTTTGCCTGAGGAGCTCAAGTGGCTGGCCGTCACACACAAGAGCTTCGATCAGGGACGGAGAGGTTTCAACGACCGGTTGGCTCTCTTAGGTAGGCAGCGGCTTTGCAGGAACAGTGGTAGAGTCGAAAGAATGCTGACTCAACTAAGGCCGAATGACCCTCATCATGGAGACCACCAAGAGCATCGTTGCCAAGGAACCCATCCCAGGATCAGCAGTCGCCGACGAGTTCGACCGACAACCGTTTGAGCACCCGAAGCTGCAGTCGCTAGATAACCTGACCATGGAGGGACCGAGGGACATTGCCGGCAAAGACAAGCTGTACGCGCTGGCTGCCGAGGTGGGCTTGATTGATGTTGTGCGGTGGAAGCCCCGACTGGTATGTTGTGGCCCAAGAGAAGTGATAGCGAAAAAAGATGGCTAACAACCCGCAGGTGCGAAAACTCCGGGCGTCGGGTGTCGAGGTGGTGCTCAACGGTGCCATCCTGGCCATCATCGGTGCCATCACCCTGCAGCATGGGTCCGTGGTGGCATCGCAGGTGATCAGGGAGCGGATATTGGCCAGGCTGCCACAGGACTGAGAGCATGGGAGACGGACTAATCTGTATCATATATCTGTACCATTTAGGAAGAGGTCTGGCATTTGTACAAAGCGTGACGACTGTCTCGGCTATACAAGACTTGTAAAGAACTGTTTCTGGAGCATGTATCAACTCAAGATGTGTTATGCTAATGATCAGGTGGGTTTGTATTAATATTAAATATTCAGTCTCGCAGCAAGGGTGTTTCTTCGTCGGTTGGTTCCGCAGCACCTTCATCTCCCTCTTGATGGCCATGATGGATGAGCTTCTCTCGATAGATCCAGCCAATGCAAGTTCCTGCACCAGGTCCAACCACAACAGAAGTCAACACTGTGGTCAAGGGAACCCTCCATCCAACCTCAACAAGCATCCAGTAAAGAACAGTCCAGAATATAAACTGGGTATCGACTTCGATAAAGACGATAGTTGACTTTGTCATCTCCTTACGGTCGTCGGGCCGGGTGAGACTCCAGATGATGAAGACGTGCGCCAGGACCGAGCAGAGAATAGGCAGAGCGTAGACAAAGATGAGAGAAGGCCTGTGAGATGCGAGATGGACCGTCGTAGGCTCGGCTCTCTTGACCGAGTTGACGATCTTGCGCGTGATCTGACGGAGGATGGTCACGTAGATGGGGAAAAAGAGCCAGATTCCAATGGTGACTGGAGAAGTCAAGAACAGCATCAGCGTCGACGGCAGCACGTAGCCGATGGCCACGCTGACGGGGATAGCCACAAGCTCGCTGTCCGGTAGGTGACGACTCATCCAGAAGTGAGGCTCACCGTCCTCATCCTGTCTCTTCTGCGCGGTAACAAGGCTCCTCGCGCGGTGCAGAAACGCCGGAATTATGACAAGCTGCCATACAACAGCACCACCCACAAGGTCAAACACGAGCCAGGGCCCCGTGGGATACGCGATAAGCACGTTTGGTGCGTTGCAGATCCTCGCCGCCTCGACGGAGCTCACGGTGAGCAGGCCGCCGATGAAGGCGAGGACGACGGCCATGACGGCCGAGCTGCGGAGCGAGTGCAGCGCGGCGCGGAAGAAGCTGACGAGGTAGCACAGCGGCGTGCCGAGGCCGGGGATCCGGCTGATACCTGGCAGGCGGGCTCGCGAGTGGCACTGCGACCAGAGCAGAGCGGCGTTGACGTCTGAGTGCACGAAGAGGGCGATGATGGTTGCGACGGCGAGGAGGATGGGCACGATGATGAGGTAGCGGAAGGGCAGCCGGTGGATGGGCGCTTTCCAGCGGGTAGAAGGCGGCATCGTGAGAAGTGTTTGCTGGTGGTTTACTCTTGTCTTTGAGTTGAAATCAAAGGTGAAACTCTGAGATGCTATCGCGAGGACCTGGTTGTGAGAAGCGATGGTGGTTGTCATGGGGTCAAGTGAAGTGGTCCCCGTGATAGTTGAGTTATTGGCTTGATGCCCAATTAGGAAATAAGCCCATGTTGAAAGCGCGGAACACCAGAATCAGTGGCTGTAAGGCGCGAAATGGGGGGGGGGG
>JADDON010000434.1:0-33367 GCA_017140175.1 Fusarium staphyleae
GAGGCGGCGGGGGCGGTGAGGCCGATTGCCCAGGAGCAGCTGCAGGAGAGCCATAACCCTGCGTTTGGGCTTGAGCCTGAGCTCCATAGTACTGTTGGTACATTGCGACGTAGCTGCAGTGGTTGGTTAGCATTGGGCGAGCAGCGTGGCAAGATTTGCCAATAAATCACCACAGGGGGCGGAAGCGGACAACACTCACTTCGCATAACCACCATAAGCCGCATAAGGATCTGCGCCTCCGTAGTACTGAGCGTACTGGGCAGCATAGTCGGCAGCGTTGGTCGGGCTGTTAACGCCAGGAGGTGCCGGGCTGTTAGAAGCACCAGAAGCAGAGCCATAACCACCATAGCCACCGTGAGAGCCACCGCCGTAAGAGCCGTGAGAAGCTCCGTGGGAGCCACCATGAGAGCCGCCGTGAGAATGACTTCGGTCACCACTGTACCGGTCACCGCCGTTGTAGCGATCGCCGCCGTAACGAGGAGGGCGGCTCTTGAACTCTTCGTACTGCTCTTTGACGTTGCCGATCAAATCCTCGCACAGCTCCTTGGCTTTCTCTACCATGTTGGCATCGGGTCCACTAAGACCGAGTTAGATATCATTCCCGTCGCGTCTTAGAGTTAAACTTACGTGACATGAAGGAACATGTCTTCCTCGCTTTCCCGATTCGTAGCCGCTTCAAGGTAGCCAGATCCTTGCCCTTTGATCTGAACACGGCAGCCAGTCTCTTGCTGAATGTGCTTCACGTAAGCACCACCATGCCCAACAACCTGAGCACGTAGGTTAAATCCGTGAACGGGCTCCAAGCTTATCGGGATCTTCTCTTCAGGCCATTTACGCTGCAAAGCAAGAGTCAGTCTGTCAATGATTCACAAGAGGACTTGAGGGCTCTTACTCGTCCAAACTCATCTCGCTCAACTTGCTCTTGGTCCCGGCGACGAAACCTTCGCTCGTCAACGAGTTGGGGAAGTTCCTGCTGAATAAGTTCCTGTATTTTGGCAACAGCCATCTCCAAACCTTGCTTGCTCGTGCTTGTGATGTGTAGATAGAGAGGGGGGTTCTAAGTAGATCAGTACAAGTAGATTGTAAAGTGAAGATGTGCACCTTACCGCCGCTGTGGCCATGCTCTTATTGGGGTAGTAATTGCCTCGAGTGGTGACATCTTGCAAAGTCAACATCAAATCCTACAACAATATTAAAAAGGAGTTGCGTACCAGCACCGGTGTCGTCTTTAATCTATTTCAAGCGGGAGTCAGCAGGAGCAACGAAGGGGTGGCCGAAGCGAGCTATCAAGCTGCGTAAGCATGATATCCTCGATTCAAGTATAGAGGCAATTCGAAAGAGCGCTTCTAAGAGGATCAGTGGATTTTCAAGAGTATTTACCATTTTCTGGGTGGAGCCCTTGGTTAGGAGGTAGCGGTTCCTCAAGTCGTTGACTTCGATATCCTGGATATAGTCGCCATCTGCGACGTACATCTCTCCATCGAGCGCTGGAGCTGTCTTGTTGGGAGGTTGCAAAGCCGGCGCGGGTCTGGCGGGCGGCGACTCAGCGGACCTGATCGGAGGCACATCGACATGCTGGATTCCTTTGCGGGCCTGGAGTTGCGCATTGATCCTAGCCGCAGCAGCAGCTATGAGATAAGTCAGATATCAGGATCGAAAGAGTAAGATGTCGCGGAGGGTGCTAATAAGACACAATAACACACATACCCGCGGCGGCAGCGGCATCAGCCGGGGACTTTTTAGGCTCAGGGGTTCCGTCGTTTCCAATAGGGCTTCTGTCTCTGCCAGAATCAGTCCGACGCGCAGGAGGAGATCGGGAGCGACGGTCGAAACGGGATGCCCTCTTGGGCTCCGGCTCGGTCTGGTCGAAGCGCGATCGCTTCACAGTTCGGCGTTCGGCATCATCCATGGCGCGCGATGAAGCACGTGGGTGCTCGGGCAAGATTGGATCGTCGGACAAAGGGTCGTGTGCGCGCTGATGGGTTCTCAAGGCGAAAGACTAGAGCTGGTGACTATGCTCGGCATCTAATGATGCGATTGTCTGTGTTAAAAAATGCTAAGGGCTCCCGTATCGAAGTGGAGCTGATGTTTGTCAAGGTGAAAGAAGGCTGGTCGAGGGTCCTCTGCACCAAAGCCTCACAAGGGTCTCTTGCACGGACCTCTTGACAGCCTTCCGCCACATGTGGCTGGTGTAAGCTTGCATCGGCGCACAATCGGCGCTCTTCTGGCGCAAACGGTGAGCAACAACCAAATTAGCTTGATTGGATGAGAGCCTTGGCCTTACTCCGTACTCCGTACATGAGGTGGGTTTGTATCTGGGGAATCTCATGGTAGTTGTTGTGGTGCATGTGCGTGATCAAAGCAACAGCCATTGTCGCGCAGCCGCATGGGCAGTATCATTGGCCAAAGCTTGCTTACCCATCCATTGAAAGAGGCCAGACTACTCCGTAATAGTTACTCCGTACTCCAATTAAGAGTTAGGTAGTTATCAAAGACACTGAGCTTCAGTTGTTGAGATTGTACGGAGTAAGCTAGCTACAGCGGGCCCCGGCCGACGTGATCCGTGCTTTCCCCAATCGCACATCTACATAATTACTGTGCCACTCTACCTCCGGTAACCGGCCTATCGTGGCCCATTGATTTTTTCGGCCATTTCCATCTTTCTCTTGAGTCACGACCTTGATCCATCCTTAGCCGGCTCAATTGCTATTTCTATCGCGATCCAATCGCCTCCGAGAAGCATCTTGTCTTGGCCAGAGAACCTCATTGTTCTCCCGTCTCCGCAAGATGGCCTCTCTTCGGCCCTTGACCGCGTCCCTCCGCTGGGCAGCCTCCGCGAGGGGCGTTGCCTCGGTGCGATATAGCTCCTCATCAACCTCGGCCATCGCTTACAAGGCCCTTCGCCGTCGCTCTGCCCCTCTGCCCGTGAGCGACAACCCGCCTTCGTGGTCTGCTCAGGCCGCCGTCTCCAACATCCTCTACGAGACCCCGACTCCCTCCACCGCGCCCGCCAAGCGTCACATCCTCAACTGCCTGGTCCAGAACGAACCTGGTGTCTTGTCTCGCGTTTCTGGTATCCTTGCTGCCCGCGGCTTCAACATCGATTCCCTTGTCGTATGCAACACCGAAGTTGAGGATCTGTCCCGCATGACTATTGTTCTCACTGGCCAGGACGGTGTTGTTGAGCAGGCCCGTCGTCAGCTAGAGGACCTGGTCCCTGTCTGGGCCGTCCTTGACTACACCAACGCTGCTCTTGTTCAGCGTGAGCTTCTACTTGCCAAGATCAACATTCTCGGTCCCGAGTACTTCGAGGAGCTTCTCGCCCACCATCGCGAGATCGCCAATGGCGAGGACGATATCGACTATGCCCATGAAGCTATTGAGCGTAGTCTCAGTGAAACCGCTAAGGACTTCCACCCCAGCAAGCTAGCTATCAGCCAGGCTCTTCGACACAAGCATGAGCATCTCAAGTCCATCACCTACTTTGCCCACCAGTTCGGCGGCAAGGTACTAGATATCAGCACCAACAGCTGCATTGTCGAGGTGTACGTCAGCTTCTCTCTAATCCATCAATGCCGAAAATGCTAACACGTCGCCCTAGGTCCGCCAAGCAGTCCCGTATCAACTCATTCCTCAAGCTGATTGCCCCCTTCGGCATCCTCGAGTCTGCCCGCACCGGTCTGATGGCCCTACCTCGATCGCCTCTGGCCGAGTCCAACGACGATGCCATCGTCAAGGAGGCCGACGAGGTTGTCGACGCCAGCACCCTCCCCCCTGGTTAAGTCACGATATCTCGAATGGTGGCCCGGCCCCATGGCGTCCGGCGAGGAAGGGATTTGGTTTAGCTGATTTAATTCAAATGACTATTTTGTTGTTGGTACGCCACTGCTCCGCCTTGAATGAACGGTAGAAACAAAAGATATACAGATGTACACATTCCCTCTTAAAATTTGCCGTTGTTCACAACAAAGCCCTCCAAAGCGGCTGGAGTATGTTAGCATTGACCATTTAACCATTTGCCGTGGAGACTTACAAAGAGCAGCCCAGAGACGGTTCTCGGCCTCAGGGAAGACGAGAGATCGGGGGCTGTAAAAGACTTCGTCGGCAACCTCTTCAGGGTGTCGAGGCAGGCAGTGCATGAACTTCCAGTCCGCCTTGGCACCACCTCGCTTGGCAAGATCGTTGGTGATTTGGAAGCCAGCGAAGTCCTTGAGGCGCTGTGTCGTGTCTGCCTCCTGACCCATGGAAACCCAAGTATCCGTCACCAGCACATTGGCATCCTTGACCGCCTCTTCAGGCACGTTGGTCTCGGTGAGCTTGCCAGGTGACGAGACACCGGCTGCAGCAGAGTTGATGAGCTTCCTCATGTTCTCAGGAATCTCGTAGCCCTTGGGCGCGGCCACGGAGATGTCAACGCCCATCTTGACGCAGCCAATGGCGAGGTCAAAGAGAACGTTGTTGGCGTCACCAACCCAGGCAACCTTGAGGCCATCAAGACCAAGACTAGCGCCTGTAGACTTGGACGAAGGATAAGTCTCGTGAAGAGTGAGGAAGTCAGCAATGGTCTGCAGAGGGTGAAAATCATCGGAGAGCGCATTGATGACAGGCACGCTCGAGTGTTGAGCAAGGGTAGTAATGTCGGAGTGAGGTCCAACACGAGCTACCATGCACGAAGTCATGGAAGAGATGACGACGGATGTGTCGTAGAGTGACTCATTCACCTTGACCAGTGTTAGCATCACAGTCTCGGTCTGCCAATTGGACCACTCACGCCGAGCTGGATATCATCCTTGCCCAGAAACATGGGGTTTCCGCCAAGCATCGTGACAGCGGCTTCAGTAGAAACTCGAGTACGGGTGCTTCGCTTGTTGAACATGAGAGCAACCGTCTTGCCTGCAAGGCCACCGCCGAGCATGCTAGCAGGGGCTCCGCCCTTGACGGCGACCTTTCGAGTATTGGCATCACGGACCAAATTGGCGAACTCGGTGGGAGAAAGGTCGGCAATGGTCATGAGATGCCTAGGGACAGTAGCCACGGAGTAGGCTCGCTTCTGGAGGCCATTGGCGGCTCCTCGAGCGATCCGGAAAGCAGACGTCTTCATTTTGGGTGAGTACTGTAATAGAAAGTTCAATGAGCAGTTCACAGCTTGATAACTAATAGATAAACTCACAATTGATGGGGAATCGAGATTTAAAAGATTCCACAAAGACAAAGATTTTACTGAGTCAACAGATAAATGTGAGTCGGTAGAGGAGTCCAGAGCTCCCCGGTCGCGGATAACCATTTGCCCAATTAGTGCCCGGCGATAGGAAGCAATGGGGACCCACATTGATTTTATGTTCCTTCGACGACCTAACGTTACTTGCCTAGCATTTTACGGGAAAATATATTGCATCACCTCGCCCTCTATTCACTACTAACTAGTTAGTGAATACTCAGTAACTTGCCTCTGTATCCGTAGTTCCGCTTCCTATGGTATTGTAAATCCCAAACGCTGTGCCGGTCACAGAAGAGCTCGACCGAAGGCTGCTACCAGCCGCATGCTGACCCTAAAACATACTGTTACCTTACCGTCTTATTGGCGGTAAGATTGCAGAGTAGAGTCAACACCATCTAAAGATAAATAAAACCCAGATCACCAGATTGAATCGTTTAAAAGTCCAGGGGTCTATAGGAAGCTTGGATGAATGTGCCATAGCAAATTATTACAATTTAAAACATGGGTATGAATCCCCAGACAGTAAGTAAATAGCCCAAACGACTCCGAGGCTTGACTTGATATGACAGGTGTGATGGATCTTGGATTAGTTAACTACCTACTCCGTAACTTAACCACGCCGTACTTCCAGGTACAGTACGGAGTACATCCCTCGAATCACTCACCGGGCAGGGAAGATCACCGAGCTCGGAAGAGGTCCCCCGTCCCAATCCCCAGACTTCCAGGGGCTTGGTTCCTGGCGTGGCCCATCACGGTCCAATCATATTCCGTTCCTCCCGCAACCTTATCAATCATACCCTGCTCTAGTTAGTGACTTCACCGTCGATGACGAATTCTCTCCCACCCAGTTTCGCTTCGTCATCCACCTTCTTACTTCAACATCAGGTTCGCATCCTATTAATCCTCCAGTTCCGAAAAACAAGTCTCTATCGTCATCGTCGTGACTACATCTGGATCACCAGCGCCTCATGCGCACCCCATCTTCTCATTAGGCGGCCTCCCAATACCAATACCAAACAACAGCCACTATGGCCGCCCCCGACGAAACCTCTCCTCTCCTCTCGCCTACGCGTGAGGACGACTCCAACGAGACATCGCCACTGCTCAATAATCGCGATGATGAGGAACACGTTGACGCTGACGACCGCGATGAGCACAACGAACCCTCCATCCAGCCACAATCCCAGGGTTGGGGTTTCTGGCCCAGCCGCAACAAGAGCGCTACCCCGGCCAAGTCACGGTGGCGATGGCCTTCCATCATCGCCATGGCAATCCTTGGTGTCATCGTCGTACTCATCATAGTTCTCGGCTTCCTTGTACCTCCAGCTGTCAAAGATTATGCCGAAAAAGCCGCCGTTCTCGAGCCCACCAGCTTGTCCATCGAGAACATCACCAGCAATGGCATTCGTGCGCGAATCCGCGCAAACGTCTATCTCGACGGTTCGCGCGTTGACAACGCAAATTCTCGCCGAATCGGAAAGGCTGTCACCGGGGTAATGCGAAAGCTTGAAACCAAGGAGACGACCGTTCGCATTTACCTTCCCGATTATGCCGACGTCCTCGCCGGCTCCGCTGTTATCCCCTCCTTGGTTGTCGACGTTGTCAATGGGCACAATAATGAGCTAGACTTTGTTGCCGATGTGAACCCCGGTAAAGCCGAAGATATCCGCAAGATCGCGAATGACTGGCTGGACGGGAACTTGAAGAAGCTCAAGGTCGTGGGCAAGACCCAAATTCATCTCAAGTCAGGCCTCTTCCCGCTTGGCGCACATGATGTGGCGGAATCTATGGTTTTTGAAGGTCAATCTCTCTACCGTTCCTTTGCGTCTTTGTACTTGGGAAAGAAAACACTACTTTAATCAAACAAGAGGCACTCCCTTCTTTACCGACCTCGACTAATGCCCTCACAGCCAGCAAGATTCCGTCCATGCCCGATTATAAGATAGAGCGCCTCGACCTCCATGATCGTCCGGTAGATGGTCACAGACGAAAAGTGATTGAGGCAGACGTGTCCATGAAGGTGCATAACGACTATCCAGTATCCCTCCGAGTCCCGACTCTTGGGTTCGAGGTCTTGGTCCCCAACTGCGACTCATCACTGCCTTCCATCAGTGTTGCGGATGCTATCACCGACCCTATTCAAGCACGTGCGCACAAGGACGTTATCGCAGATGCCAAGGGAGTTATTCGTGATATCCCAGAGTCTCTCATCCGAATTTGCCCTCACTCCAAATTCTCTCCATTGGATCACTTCATGGATCGCTACCTTCGTGGCGACGATGCACAGGTCTTTGTGCGAGGGAAGAAGCTCAATGATTCGGATACCCCGGAATGGATCACAGATATACTTGAGAGTATCACCGTGCCAGTCGATTTTCCAGGACGATCTTTCGACAGCTTTATCCGTAATTTCTCACTTACGGATGTCGACTTTAAGTTGCCCGATCCTTTTGCAGATCCTAATGACCCAGATAGCGAACCACGAGTCTCTGGCACAGCCCAGGTGCTAGCAGCTCTACCGCCTGAGCTGAACGTTGACTTGGGAGTCGAGAAGCTTAGGGCCAATGCCGATCTGTTTTACGAAAAGCGTAAACTCGGCGAGTTAAACCTACGAGAATGGCAAAACGCCAACTCTACAAAGCTCCGAGATGACAAGAACGATGAGACTCTTCTCAACATCACTTCGACGGTGATCGATGCGCCCCTGACAATCACTGATGGTGACGTCTTCAGCGATGTCATGCAAAAGCTACTATTCGGCGACGACGATCTCGAGTTGGATATTAAGGCTGAGGTCGATGTACAAGTCACGACCGTTCTCGGCATCCTGACAGTCAAGAAGGTTCCTGCGGAGGGCAAGATTCCAGTAAAACGTTCGTCTTCGTTATGGTAATCACTTGCGTTCCCCTCGAGGATCAACAGTCCTCATCTATTCACTGAAGTATTCTTTGATGTGCCTCGTGGTTCTTTTCAAAGCCATCGCTGACCCATGTGCAGGGTTCCCTGGAAACACGCTCGGCAAGCTCAACCCCCAAGTTGGAGAGGTTGAGGTTCTGGAAACCTCGGAAACGGGCATCCAGATGCGTGCCTTGGTCAATATTACGAACCCTACACCTTATACGGCCGTGATTCCTTACTTCAATATCCACATTCTCAACGATGGCGAGGTACTGGGCGAGGCTGTGTCAAGGAATGTCGAGTTTGGCCTGGGCGAGAACACGAATCTTGTCGTTCATGCTACATGGGATCCCTTAAAGTTCGGCGGTGATAAGGCGCATCAAGTTGGCCGCAAGCTGCTGTCAGATTATGTCTCTGGCGAGAACACAACATTAACGGCACGAGCTCACAAGCGGAGTATCCCAACCATACCCCTTATCGGAGAGGCTCTATCAAAGATCAACTTCACCCTCCCGACGCCACGGATCAGAGTTCCCGGCGAGGACGAGGATGGAGAGCCACACTTCATTGCAGATGCCCTCTTTCATCTCCTCTCATCAACCGCAACATTCACTCTGCTCTCGCCTTTGCAGTACAACACGTTGTATATTGAGCACATCAACGCGACCGCCTTCTATAATCACACCGAGCCCGTGGGCCAGATCATCTATGACTCCCCGTTCCCCGCAACACCGGGGCGATCCCAGACTCCGCGTTTGCCCGTGGAGTGGTCTCCAGGCCACGTGGGCTACGACAAGCTCAGGGAGGCATTGGGCGGCTCGCTCAAGCTGGATGCCGTCGCGGATGTGACTATTAGGCTGGGAAGTTGGATTGAGGAGCTACATTACATTGGTAAGGGCATCGGGGCAAAGGTCAGCCTCTAGTCACACCGTATATCCAAGTACCTGCTTGGGGAATACTTGGAGTCACGGTTATGACTTTGGAGTTTAGGTAGTTCAAGAATTAGGATAGCTTTGTTTGGTAGGAAACTGTACATACGACTCGCGTGGCCTAGAAATCAATACAAAGGGCAATCCCTTAGATCCAGGTTCAGCTCATAAGAAAGGATATGCATCACTGACAACGCGAACCCCAAATCATCATTGTTCGCGGGTTCTGACTATCTTTATTGTGTAAGACAACTTGAAAACTACAGACAAGTGAGAACAGTGGAATCTTACAGCAAGATATGAACATCGACAGGACACTTTGATTGAACAGACTTTATGTTCCGCTCACCATAGCCTTGGAGCTGAACAAGACAAAGCTGAACAACTCATAATGACATTGTCGCAACTATTGGCTGCCCACATCACAGTATAAGTATCAGGTCGAGGACGACCTACCTACTCCAATTCATCACTATCGCTCTCCAGGTTGCAGGTTAACCAGGAGATTCTACAACAAGCTAAGTACTCCCGTCCAGCATCATCACTAACTCTTGTACAGAAACCCTGCAGACACACTTACAATATGTCATCTACAGCATCCACCTCAGCCTCCTCGAAGGCGCCCACAACTGCTCCCGTCGTCAACGTCCATCTCACCAACAGCCGCTCTAACGGCGCATGGGAACCGTTGAGACTGCGGCAGAAAGAGATGAGCAACGAGGCGCCTAAGGCGTCGCGGAAGTGCCTAGAGGAGATGGAGGCTCTAGGCGTAGAGGTAGATGAAGCGAGAGAAGAGATGCGCAGGGTTTGGCATGAGATACGCGTGGAGAATGGAGATTCGCAGTGACAGAGTAGGACTTCACTTGAAGATCCAAAGTCACCGCTCTCAAGATGGGCCTAGGTGCATTGGTTAGTAGACAAACCCCCAGTATACATACCTTGAATCTAGAGACTTGGCTTAGTGTCAGCAGGAAATAACATTTCAATGAAGCACATTGAGTAAAGGGAAAAAGCACCTTTTTGATCTGAACTGTCCATTGCGCCGGTATTACTATTCGTAGTCCTCCCCCACAAGCCCGTTCTGTGATAATGATTCTCTCACGCAAGTCGTACACCTGCTTCCCGTCGCTTCTTGAGCTGCTGCTTTGCGGCCAGACTCATGCCGGCTGACTGGCTCGCGTCGAACATGCTCTGGGATTCGCGTCGCTTCTCGTCCTCGATCTTCTTGAGCCGCTTCTCCGTCTTTCCCTTGCCGCTGCCCTTGCCGTGGAACTGGTGGCTGAGATGCTTGAAGGCCTCCTTCTGGTCCAGCGGGCGGCCGTGCTCGTCCGTGTACTTGAGCTCGACGTTGGGCTTGTACCCGGATGAGTACAGCTCGGCCATGCGTCGTGACTGTTGCTGATCGCGCCATGTGTTCTGCTGGCGAGCCCATTCCTCACGGTCGCGGACCGACATCCTCTCGAGTTTGCCGCTCGTACGATCACGCTCACGCTGGTGACGTGCTTGGTCGTCTAGGTCATCCTCCAAGCGACGCTTCTGTGCCAGAAAGTCTTCCCGGTCTCGTAAGTTGCCGTATTCGCTGTCACCTCGTGTGTCCTCCACGAGACCTCGCTCTCTTAGCAACGCCAGGGCAGCGCCCATTCCCTCGCCGACAGCCTTTTCCTCATCAACACCATACTCTTGCGGTTGATCCGGAGCCGAAATCGCTGGTCTCTCATCCTCTTCAGCCTCCCGGTCGTCATCTCCCATGGGGTGGTCCCCATCAGGCTCGGGAGACTTTGATACCGTCTTTGGCTTCCTGGGCTTTCGCTCTTCATCCTCACCTGGCTTACCCAAGCCAGCGACGAATTCTGAGACCTCACCAAGGACAAGTCCTCCATCCTGTGGCTCTGAGGGTTCTGGCTCGTCCGCCTCTTCCCTTAGCTGCTTAGCAATATCTTCAGGTCGGGTCTTCTTCCGCTTCTTCAAGGCACTCTTGCGCTGGATTGCTAGTGATGCTTGGAGATCCTCGTCATCCACAAACGTATCGTCTCCCGTCTTGCGCTTCTTGCTCGACGTGGCGTCCCTCGAATCGATATCCATGGCGTTATTGTCTGCAGGCGGTGTATCCACCGGAAAGATGTCGTCTTCGTCAAGAGGTTTTTGTCTTGTGCCCTTGTTCTTCTTCTTTTTGGGCTTCTTTACCTTGATTTTTGAAGGATCCAGGTAGTCTGATGAGACAGCGGTATCACCTATGGGCGAAGTGGTTAGCACTAACTCTACGTTTTGCAATCTCATGCATGACTTACCGACGATATCATCAAGGCTGACACTCTGCAACTTTCTTGCCTTTTCGGTCGGTTTATCCAGTATGTCTGAGAGTTCCGCGATGGCGCCGTCCACGTCCAGGGTAAACTTCTTCGTTTTCTTGCCACCAATTTCGTCATCATACTGTGCCAGAATGCTTCGTTCTCCCCCTTCAACTTCTTCGTTGGGGTCGTACGCTGTCTTTTTCTTCTTCAGGTCAAGTCGCTCAGATAGCTTCTCGGCCTCGCGCATGTTCAGGTTCTCCAACTCATCACCTTCCTCCTCATTCTCATCAATAGTCGTGTCCTTGAGCGTAAGAACCTGGTCATCCCCGTCCAAGAAATCGGCTGTATCGTGTGCAACTTTGATGCCCGCCAGGTCCTTGGATGTGTACTGAACTGCGGCGGCCGCAGCGGCTTCCGCAGCGGCCAGCTCCTCTTCAAGCTTCCTGGTTTTGGCAATCTTCTTCTGTCGCTTCTTTTGGCCTGTAAGCCAGTCCTTGGCGCTCACATCACCGCCCTCCTCGGCATCACCGAAGCCTTTGCCTTCGAGGACTGCGAAGCGCTGCGCCTGCTCACGCGCTTTCCGAATAGCGGCAGCTTTCTCTTCACGCTTCCGCTTAGCATTCTCGGCGTCGATGACTTTGTTGTAATTGTCATATGCCAGAGCTTCGCGGCTCTCCAAGGTGCTACGTACTTCGCCATCGCTATCGATGTCTTTCGGGTCGGGTTGATAGGAGTTGTCGGCCCCTGGGACGGGCAAAGGCTTCATGCCCAGGGATACACGAATCCGGTTCGTCTCTTCGATCGTTGCCGCGTCCATTATGCCGGTTGTAACGCGATATCAATATTAGGTATTGATCCGATGTTGCGACGAGAGACGATGGTGGAGTGGGCACGTAGACAGACTCGAGGTTGCGAGCACGGATCACTCTCGTCTGCACCTCAGGCTGAGACGCGCTCAACTAATAAGGACGGAGATTTTCCGGGACCCATTTATATCACGTGACCGTTTTCTCGAATTTTCCTTTATCAAGGCGCGGCTGGAACTTTCTTTCCTTTCTCTTCTTCCCTTAATCACGGATCTGTGCCCAGCGATCCTCTGCTCTTCGGAGTCAGGGTCGATTGCTGTGCAGCTCGATAACTCCAGGAGCCATCAACTTGTTATGGTGTCAATCATCCTATCGACAGGTCCAAGAGTAACTGGTGCTTTGGCTTCCTCATTCGCTGTCGCAAGGTAGCTTGAGTGTTGCGGCCGAAGCATACGAGACGCTATATTCCACCCCCCTTTTCCGAGGCCGTCGGCTAGTGAGGTTGGGGAAAACCATGGTGTGCCTACATATCTAGTATAAATGACTTTTGTGATGTCTGGGATTACGACTGGGTTTCAAGGCGTCAGTCTGCAGAGCCGCAGCTTCGGTGGGAGTGCTTGACCATGGTCTGGCCAGAGCCACGACTAGGTGTATCCCACTCCCACTGTAGATCTTGCTGATCGGTCCGGCCAAATGTGATGATGGATGCTTCATGGTTTCGGCTGCAAGGCTGAATCTGGAGACAATGTTACCCTGGCACAAGGTGTTGACAGAAACGCTCGCGACTTGCGGCCCGTCTTCGGGGCTGGCTCCCCAATGTGATGGATCTCCGTTAATGGAACCCGTTCGCTGAAGTCGGAGTCTCCTGTTGCAGGACTAGATTTCAACTATTATTCTGTCTTGCTATTGGATCATGAACCCTGAATTCTCGATCGTAGACTAGTGACATAGGGTAGTCTATGCCGCTAGCTGTTAACCATGGCAGAAGCATCGCAGCACCCATCCCTCTTTGTACTCCGTAGTTTACCTCATAAAGGGAGGGTTACAGTCGGTCTATTGAAGCCGAGCTGTGATTTCAGCCGTCCACTGCCGTCTACTTGAAGATCGTGAGAATGCGAGAGACTCTATCTCGCTGGCATGTGAGTGAGGGTGTGGTCTCTGCCTACTCAAACTACCCCACACTCTACCAGAGCATCATCATCAAGACATCAACATCATGGGAACAGCCCATCACCTGGCTTATTTGAATATATCCGTACTGTAACACGAAACAACGTAAACTGCTGCAAAATTGTCAGATGAGACGCCCCAAAGTGAGCCACAACCTCCCATGGCTTAGCCCATACAAGCCACCAAGAGTCGACGTTTACCATGAGCTCTCCCACCAGATGACATCAACTAGCCCAACTTATATCCTTACTTCTCACCACCTTCGCAACGGCCAAGGACGGACCGCATGGGTTTACTAAAACTCACAACTCGGCGTCATTATAAAGATTCGGCCCTTTGAACCACACCTCACTCACTATCCCTCTACGGCTCGCGGCTTGATAGAGCATCTCCGAGTTTCCTCATCGGGCTTTGAACTAACACAGACGCAGAGGCATACCGCGGTCGAATCTTGCACCAGTAAACAAATTATATAAGAGCGTCAGGATGGACCTCATCGATGTCGACGATGCAGTCTCATCCCTCTCACTCAACACCACCTCTTCTCTGATCCAGCCCTTCATGTATATGTTCTCTTCTGCGTTCCTGCTCGGCTCCCTAGCTCTGCAAAGCGTCTTGGGAAGACCGGCAGTTGATGAGCAGAGTAAGCTCGCATCGATAAAGACCGAAGTAGACGACTTTATCAAGTCTGAGAGTCCCATCGCTATCGAGCAACTCCTGTGCAACATAGGCTCTGATGGCTGCCACTCGAAAAACGTGTATCCAGGAGTTGTCATTGCGTCTCCAGATACACATGACCCGGACTGTAAGCCAAAACGACCCCGTAGGTCATCCTCACTGACACAAGCCCAGACTTCTACACCTGGACAAGAGATGCTGCGCTTGTCTTCAAGTATGTCGTCGAGAGGTTCACTCATGAGTACGATGCCGGGCTGCAGAAGCTTATCCAACAATACATTGCATCTCAAGCCAAGCTACAGGGCATATCCAACCCGTCTGGGTCCCTTTCGGATGGTGCCGGCTTGGGAGAACCCAAGTTCAATGTTGATCTGAGTGCCTTTACCGGCTCCTGGGGTGAGTAAAATGGCTACTTGCACTTGCGTTGACCAACAGCTGAATGCTGACTTCACCAAGGCCGACCTCAACGTGATGGACCGCCTCTCCGGGCTACTGCCATGATCACATATGCCAACTGGCTGATCAAGAATGGCTACTCTTCTACAGCTTCCGAGATCATCTGGCCCATTGTCCGAAACGACCTCAGCTATGTCACCCAGTATTGGTAGGCCGTCATCCAGGCGCCTCAAGAGGATACAAACTGGTGCTAACTACGACAGGAATCAAACAGGGTTTGACTTGTGGGAAGAAGTAAGAGGCAGCTCATTCTTCACGACCGCTGCTCAATATCGAGGTCCGTCTCCGTCTACAAGATATATCCAAGTTCAAAGATTGACTCTGCTGTCCAGCTCTTGTCGAGGGAAGTGCCCTGGCCAAGAGCCTAGGCAAGTCTGGGGATAACTACGCTGCTACGGCCCCCCAGGTGCTTTGCTTCCTGCAGAGCTTCTGGATATCTTCAGGCAGATACGTTGATTCCAACAGTAAGTCTCAGTATCGCATAGTTATTCGATGCTAGATTGATAGCTGACAGGCCCAAGTAAACGTCAACGAAGGCCGCACCGGTAAAGATGCGAATAGTATACTCGCCTCGATCCACAACTTTGACCCGAGCCTCGGCTGCGATGTTGCGACATTCCAGCCGTGTAGCGACAAGGCATTGGCCAACCATAAATCTGTCGTAGACTCTTTCCGATTCTACAACATCAACAAGGGCATTCCCCAGGGAGCGGCGTTGGCCATCGGTAGATACAGCGAGGATGTCTACTACAACGGCAACCCTTGGTACCTCACCACCCTCGCCGCGGCGGAGCAGCTCTACGACGCAGTCTATGTGTGGAAGCAAAGAGGGTCTATCAGAGTCACTGAAGTATCGTTATCGTTCTTCAAGGACCTCGTGGGGGACATCTCTGCCGGTACATACGCCAGCGACTCGTCCACTTACAAGGCCGTGGTTGACGGCGTCTTCAACTACGCGGATGAATACGTCAGCATCGTGGCCAAGTATGCAGCGTCGAATGGCTCCTTGGCCGAACAGTTCTCAAGGAACGATGGGACACCCCTGTCTGCTGATGATCTGACGTGGTCATACGCTGCCTTTCTCTCGGCCACGGAACGGAGAGCTGGAATCGTCCCTCCATCATGGGCAAACGGTGCCTCGTCTCCAGTTCCCGACAGATGCGACATGAAGACGGTTGCTGGTTCATACTCGTCCGCCACTGCGACCTCGTTCCCGCTGTCGCAAACACCAAAGGACGGAGTACCGACGCCGACAGACAAGGAACCGACTACGCCTCCCACGGGTTGCGCTGTTGCGACATCAGTGTCTGTCACCTTTGAAGAACTAGCCAAAACCGAGTATGGCGAGACCATCAAGATAGTCGGCAACATCGACGCCCTTGGCAAATGGGACACCAGCAAAGCTGTTGCGCTGAGTGCTTCCGAGTATACCACGCAGAACCCGCTGTGGAAGGTCAGCATCTCCCTCAAGGCTGGTCAAGTCTTGGAGTACAAGTACATCAACGTCAAGCGTGACGGCTCCGTGAGCTGGGAGCGAGACCCCAACCGCACCTACACGGTCCCCAAGACGTGTGCTACAAAGGCCATCAAGTCGGATAAGTGGCAGTCGTGAACAATTTATTGGCATTTCTCGAGGCATCGGATTTACTTGGTCCCGGATGCGGCATCTAACTTAGTTATCTCATGCGAGGCCGCACTCTCTTTGGCTTGACCACGGGTTGGTTTATGAAAGATGTTACCTTTCTATACTCCAGTAAGTATTGTGTTAGTAGTCGAATGGCATATTGTTCTAGTTCTTGATATCTTCAAAGTATAAACTCGCATCCGCGTGCGTCGTCGCCCTCACCCTCGCTCGATTCGAGTCCCGTTACTGTGATCGTCTCGCATCTCGTCTTCGAATTACCTTCTCGATTCCGTCTCGCCCCTCCGCCGTCGACCTGATTCCTGATGGTCGACAGTGCAAGATGGGGATTGGGAAGGGATTGGAGGGATGGGTTTATTTCTGTATATACTTTTTTTTCTTTTTTGAAACCTCTCAACCTTCTCCTTCTTTTGATCCTCCTTGGCTTTATGGGAATTGGCGGCCTCAAGTGCAACATAACCATTCCAATGCTCTTAAATATTGTATTCATGACCTGTGACAATCGTTCTATGCCTGACCTGTTCATTTCCTTCAACCATAATAGACACGTCTGAGCCATCTTTACCACCTCTTGACTGACCGTTGGGACGACAGCAGGCCATTCTCCCTGATGCTGCATCTGATATATCCCAGTACCGTTTCTTCACTCCATCCATCCCTTCATACCTTTGAGCCCAGCACCATTTCTCTACGCAAACTCATCATCCGCCTCCTCAATCGAGTTCTTGACGCGTACCAGGATCGTCGTCTTCCACTTATCCAACTTGCTGATCTGGTCAAACTGGTACAGGCGGTCTGTGAACTGCTCCTGGCTCTTGGCCTCGATGGCCTCGCACAGGTCGGTCAGCAGCTGATGCTCGCGCTGGGCGGCGAATGTCGGGTCGAGGTCTCGGTACTTTTCCAGGGCGCGCTGCGCCGCCACCAGGTCGCCGCTCGCCAGGTGGCAGATGCCCGCCTTGAGCAGGTAGTCCTTGACGCTGTACTTCATGAGGTTGTTGCTGATAGACTGCTCCGCCACCTTTTCGTAGTTTTCGATGGCCTTGTAGTAGTCGCCATCCAGGGCGGCCACGTCCGAGACCTTGAGCCAGAGTTTGTTGGCCAGTCTATTGCAGATACTCTGTCAGTTGTCTTCTGCAGAAGAGTAGATTCCAACTTACGCCGAAGCATTGTCGCCCTCGTACCAGCGGGCGGCCAGCTCGTAGCACTCTAGTGCACTCTTGGAGTCGCCCAGATCCGTCTCGAACAGCTCGCCGAGGTTCTCCTTGTGGGAAGCGGCGCGCCGGAAGTTACCCTTGGCGCAGTATCGGTCGATAGAGACGTTCAAGCACCGGGCGGCGGCCTTGGGATCGTCTTTGCGGTAGGCCTTGTAAGCGTCGACAAGGGTGTTGGCGGCGTCATCGGGCTCCTTGAGCTTGTCGGTCTGGATCTGCGCCGCTTGTTCGAAAGCCTTGCCAGCCTCGATCACTATATCATGAGAAAGCAGTCTTGGTCAGTCGAGATTCGGGCTTCGGGTGCCGAGACGAGGCGGTAAGAATACGCACTCTGCTGCTGCATCTTGAAGGCATTGGCGGCCTGCGTGAAGAGGTCGGCTGCCTCCTGATACTTCTCCTCCCGTCCACCAAAGAAGCTGAAGCCGCTGCTGGCGCCTTGCAGCGTCTTCTGGGCCTAGAGTCGCGATGTGTCAGCACATGTTGGGAGCCATGGCATGTCGGAGCCGATGGCGGCGGGCCAAGGCGGGGGAGGGGTTACGGAACCTTCTGGAGGAGAGCTCGAGGATCTTGGGCCATGGTCGTGAGATAATGTCGTTATGGGGGTATCAAAAGGAGAGCGAGAGGGGCGTTGAATAGAGGGAAAAACCCAGGTTGAGGTTATCGAGAGTCTGACTCTTGTGATGGGCGATTGAAGATGCCGGGTGCTGGTGGTGTTGCGGCGCGGCGCGGGAGGCTGAGCTATGACGACGAGGGTCGCCTGAGCCACAGAGGCTTCAGGCGTCACTTTTTAGTGGCGGAGACCACTAATAAGTTAGCTGTCTACGATCGCGATAGGCCAAACATTCGAGATTTGATAACGTTAAGTTATTCCTATGGAAACACCAGCTCAACTTGCATACTCACGAATCCCTTGAGTCAACCCCTCAGACCGGCCAATTCGCATATAGTCTGTACCGCTACTCACTATACTACACCTGGATACTATCATCAACAATGGCGATCTGCGCGTCCTGCCGTCTCGCCCTCCGGCGCACCATGTCAACCAAAACTCCAAAGCAAACCACAACTCGATCCCTAACGACAACCACAACCACGTCGACCGCTGCTTCTATCCTCAGAAACCCAACATGGTCTGTTCGAAGCCTCCTCCCCTCATCGCCATCCTCCGCCGCAGTAGAGAAAATCACGCCCTCCCAGCTACACCATCTCCTACGCCTCTCGGCCCTCCCGCTCCCTCCCACGCCCGCCGCCGAGGCTGCCATGATCTCGACGCTCCAGAGCCAGCTTCAGTTCGTCCGTGCCGTGCAGCGCGTCGATACCCGCGGTGTAGAGCCCATGCGAGCCATCCGCGACGAGACGGCTGCTGCCAAGGCCGAGGTGACGATAGGCCTCGCGGATCTGGAAGAGGCGCTACAGAGTGAGGTCAGCGTGGGACATTATCAGCGGTCCAAGAGGGTCAGGGATAAGATCGAGTCCGAGGCGGAGAAGTGGGATGCTCTTGCGGCAGCAGGCAGAACCGCTGGGAGATACTTTGTTGTTGAGAGTGGGAAGAAAGATATCGAGGGGGCAGAGTGAAGGAAGTCGAGGCTGGTCCAAGGGATGCAAAGACGATGCCCTATTATACAATGCGCATTACAAACAAACCGGCCATGATGAGGACTAGGTGCTGCTGTAGTAAATATACCCGCTCGAGTCTACCGATAATGAACGCGCCCTGAACCAATCTTCCCATCTATGCATGATGCAGGAACCCAGAACTTCATATACTCATAATATCATGACGTCTCACCGTCAGGCTCCTTGTCTGGCCCTCCACCACCCTCATCGCTCTATGCCCGAGTTTCGGAAGGCCCATCCTTCGCCTTTGGCTTGGGCACCTTTTCATACGCATTCGGACTGGGCGTCCTCTTCTCCTTACCCTTCCTACTCCTCCGCCCTCGACCGTGGCTATGATCGTGCCCATGTCCGCAGCCCTGACGTTTGCCGCCTGCTGGTTGCGCGCCGTCGCGCTCCGAGTCCGAGTCCGAGTCAGAGGACGAATCGGAGGATGACTCGTCGCTTGACTCGCCGACGGCCTTGGGTTTGTGATAGATACAGCAGACTAAGCACGGGTATCCTGTTAGCATGTACTCGAGTGTATTAGTCAAGGGCAAATCCAAGACATACCCTTGGAACTCTTCCGTCCGAGGCCTTCGTTGTCTACCACGTCCTCTGCCCATTGCACCGAACGTCCATTAGATGAATGCGCGCCGCGAAGTCTCAATGTCCGAGGCTTCTGCTCCCTCGTCTGGGGCTCCTGATTTTGCGTTCCGGGTTCCGTCTGAGTTTGTGAGGGAGCAGGCGCTGCGCTTTGTTGCTGCTGTCGTTGAGACATGATCGCTCTCTGTGTTTTTCTTGGATCGTTCCTCTGCTGAATATACCAGAAAAGAGAACGACTTCTATAGTCTTGCGATGGCAAAGAGTGGTGTTGTTATGGTGTTAGAAATCGGATGGCAGAAGGAATGGAAACGGTCATGGAGGGAGGGGCCTAGAAAAATCCGGGGTTTGCCCCACGTCATGGCGTGGTCTATGAGGTGATCTTCAAGACGGGATGCAAGGCACAGTACTCCGTACTACCGTTAGTTACGTAGTTAGTTATAACAAGGGGCTAGCTAACCTTGGCATCCAATATGTGCGACCTCTGTGAGCAAAACATTGTCACTGGGAAGAAATATTGACTACATTATTAGTAGACTGGAAAAGAATCGTGGTATTGTACAGTAGTCCTATTGGTACAGTCTAAGCCTATGATATACAAGTCATGTGATTATACTCCGTACAGCGTCAGATATTATTACACTTATTCATTCATCATAACATCCATCCCCTTGGTCTTTCAATCGACTCAAAAGCTCGCATTTCCTGCTCGTTTCTCACCCTTGACCTGTTTCTTGTGCCCCTTCATACTTTTCCGTGGCCGGCTCCTCTTGTGCTCGGGCAAAACCCTTGGCTTATTGTTTAGCCAGCCGTTGATGGGCTGGCGAGAGTCAATAAATCGTCCCTCGGGACTGTAGACGTCGACAGCCGGCCATTCAGGCTCTAGCGGCGGCTCAGGCTCTTGAGGCTTCTCCTTGGCTCTCTTGACTGCTTTGGTGTCTCTTCGTTCCGAGGCGAGAGCGGCAAAGGGATCGGAGCTAACAACCCCCTTCTTCTTGACCTGCTCTACCGCAGGCCTGAGTGATCGGGGTCGCGTGGGTACAGTGAGATCATGAGCACGCACTTGAGCGACGAGCTCAACATAGCCGACGCCCTCAATAAGAATGTCAGTCGACAGCACTCGAAAGGGAAGTCGCTCGGGCAACAACCCAACCGCATTCTTCCGCGTCAGCGGGCCTGCCCTCTTTCTCGTCACATCATGAGACAGCTTGAAAGTCCCAGCATGCTTCATCTTGTCTCCAACACCGGGAAGAATAATGCTCGGCACCCCGAGAGACTCTCGCGTCTGTTGTTGAAAGTCGATGGCCTTTTCAGTCTGCGTGAGATGCTCTTCTAGAGGCGTAAAGTTATAGGCCAGGAAGACCAGATTCTGTGTCTTGGGCGTGATTCGAATAAGACCACCTCCAAGGATCAAAGACTTGCCTGGCTTCATCGAGATCTGTTCGGGCACGATTCGCTTCTTCATAATCATCGACTGCCGGCACTCCTCCTTGACAAACAAGTCCAGATCACTCCGCGCCAGGCCAGGTAGGTCGATCAACTCGCCTTTTCCATTTCCAAAAGGGACTCGAATCGGGGATGCCGTCGTACCAGGGAGTGACGACACCAGAGGCATGTCGGGGTAGTTCTTGGCTGGCTGTGGTGGCGGCAACAAGTCTCCAACGTCCACGTCCACGTCCTCCCAGGGATCAGCCTCCCCGTCTTTCTCCGCGGTGGCCAATTCTGTATTGAGAGCATCTCGAGGATAAGTAGCCACAGACGCTCGCTCGGCATCCTTGCCTCCCATCCTGCCTTTGGGGTAGACGGCTTCAAACAGCCAACTCTTGCCCACGTTGACCTTGCCAACCATCCAGCCCGCACCACCGCGACGCCAGATATCTTCCTTGACTTCCGTAGTCCACCATCCACGTCTCGCGCTGACACATCTTACGTTGCCCAGACGGACTCGACCACCCAGTCGCCCCAAGGCGTCCCGCAGCACCTCACGCAGATAAGGCATCATATGATCGACAGTCTCCTTGGTCGGGCCAAGTAAGTCGCCGCGGGTAATGATGAAGCTCAGTTCCGTCTTGCGATCCTTCTGGTACTTGCCCGCTCGCGAGCGACGGTTCTTCGTCCTGATTGGAATATCTCCTAGCAGAACATTGAGTCGTGGAATGAGCGACATAGGGAAGTCGGCGGCGTCGATAACATGATATATGTGGTTGTACTTGTGTGGCGACTCCTCGATCGTTTCGCGCAGCGATTCTACGGTGGGATGGTACATGGCAACCTTGGCCGTATCGCTCGACGTGCTGTAATGTTGCAGGTTGTGACATCTATCGCAAACAGGTTGCCTGTCGGGAGGAGGCGCTCCTGTCCACATGTTAACTTCGGGACCGTCTTCATGATCAAACCAGTGTACTCACTCGGAGCGACAGTGCCCTCTGTCTCTGCACCAGATACCAAAAGAGAAGGGTTCAAGCCCAGTGCCTCCAGCTGACTCTGATCCATTGTCTTGAGAACATCGTCCACGATTCCATCCTCTTCGCTCGCCGTGCGCTGGGGCTCATAAGCCTTGGGGTCCAGCCATTTCTTTACCCTTTTGCTGCTCGGATCAAAGTAACCCAGTTGCTGAGGGTCACTCATTTGCGTAAACGCACCGCATCCCGTACAGTTCAAGGGCAATTTCCTCTGGGGCGTTATTGGAGCCGCCTCTGTAGACGGATTGGGTATCGTCGTATGCGCATCTTGAGTTGCCGTTTCGGTATGGTTGAACCGTCGAGAACAGATGGCCGATCGCGAAGACGGTGCCACTCTAGGCGATCTGATATATCGGGTTGACGATCCCACAGCAGGACATAAGAAGAGAGGCACACTCGATGAGACTGAAGTCTCGCCGATACTGAGCGCCCGATTGAGCCATCGAGCCGACAATGCGCGGTGCATTGCTGTTGCTGATGCTGTTGCTGTTGAGAGCTTGAAGCTTGTCGCAGCCAAAACTTGACTTAGAAGTTTCCCAAAAAATTCCCTAGCAAATGGAAGTCCCCTTGGCACGCGGCAAGCATGTGAGGGGTCCCACCCACACACACACCTCGCCCGGGTCAACGCTCGGCCCGCAGCCTACAACGTCGCAGGGGTCCGGTTGATTTTCCAGGCCTTGAGCGTCAACTTTTCGAGGCATCGCGACCACCCAGAGCCGCTGGATTTGGGAGACATCAGCGCACTTCAACATGAGGTCTCTCGGTGAACGCTTCAATACTCTCCGGAGGGTAAGTCAATTCCTCGTCGAACGAACCATTGCATAGCTAATAAGTCGTACAGAAGGTAGATATATCCCCATCCATGATCGCCGACGACGAAGTAACGCTCACGGTTTATATAGCTTATCAACATACAATGTGGTCCCGGTGCAGCAATACTGCCCCCGGAGGTGACTAGAATACACATGGACTTTGCCAAGAGTCTCAAGGGCCATATGGGTGCCAAGTGCGTTGTCTCTATCCCCTGCTGCTTCTGACATCGCTCCTCTAACACGCCATGTTCCCCTCCAACAGAAAGTTCTGGCGCGAGAACCTCCCTCGATTAAAGTACCACAACCCTTCGGTTCCCATGATTGTCAACCGCCACGCCCAGTCCGCAAGCAAGCCCACGCTCTCCATCTACCTCCGCAAACCCGACGCCTCCTCTCCCGCACCCACGACCCGCACTCAGCCCGCCTCGTCGCGCGACAATCTCTCCAAGGCTGCACCCGCCGACGCCGACGAGACAGTCGTCACCGTTGACATGACAGAGAAGCACTCGTCGCATATTCTCGAGTATCTCCTCGCCGAGACCCGCGGTGTTGCCATCAAGCCCAGTAAGGAGGAGATCCGTGAGCTGCAGGAGATCGAGGCCCTACGTAAGCAGGCCGAGGTCGACAAGGACCGCATGAAGCGTCTACGGGAGGAGAAGAAGCGCGAGGAGGATATGCTGAAGCGAGCCCGCGCGGCAGGTGGTGCCGCCGAGGAGGAGGCATAGACGGTCCAGGTGCTGAGGAGAAGGGAACTACGCTGTACAATAAATGTGTATTACTGAATGCTAGGAATCTGGCAAATGTACAAGTTGGGGATCATGGAGGCAATACTACCGGTACTGATTGGATCATGATATGTCTTGGAATGGTACATATAGTACCCTGCCGATTGTGGCAGTGAGAGTGCCATTGTTCTTGTAAGCGTGTCATGAGCGCTCTTGGTAGCTTTCTTCATGGAGTAATTATAAATTCTAACGAGTATTCGCTTGTAGCCACCTCGTCTTATCCCAGGTGTTATCTATATGCCTAATTGTCCAGTCCCTTGACCTATCAAAACTCCATAGATATAATTGAATGTCTTTTCATGATCTCATCAAGCATGACTTACTTAAGTCCAAAGCCCTCGCTCTCGTGAACGGCGGTCCACAGCATCTTCTCCAACCTCTCCTTGGACGTATACCGTGAGAGAGACAGCATGTTGAAGCATGTTCTGGCAATGGGGAACCTGCCTTCATCGTCGCCGAGGCAGGAAATCTTGATCGGCAGTAACGCAGCCCCCGTGGCAGGGATCCGATCGCTACCGGTGATGAACAGAAGGAGTTTGCGTTGATCTTGGGGCATAGCTGCTTGAAATGACTCCCAGAACCAGTCGATCACAGGCTCGGTACCATCTGGCTTCTTACTGCCCCAATTGTCGTACTCGGCAACACCTCGCAGAGAAGAAATGTCGAGCGCTTCATCGGAGCCTCGTACAAGGAGCTCGATTTCTTCCGGCCGAAAAAGCGACAAAGCATTCCCTCCACACACGGTATAGAAGCCCCTTTTGAAGGGCTCAAATTGTCTCGTGACCGACACATCGATTACGTGCCGCACGTAAAGGTCCACATATTCTCGCCGGTTGCTATTTGTAACAGGGATACGTTCGCCGCCGGGACAGAGAGCAACTTCGGTGGTGGTGCCGTACTTCTCCATTTCGATGACAAAGTCGAGGCAGAATGTTTCTTCAACATTGCCTTCGTAGTCGAGTAACTGGCGCAGTCCACGTGCTAGTCTTGGTCGGTATTCTGCGAGATCCTCGAGGGTATATCGCATCGGTGGTCTTGGGTGCGCTGATGCTCCAGTACCATGAGTCGGGGCTGATGTAATGAGCTTTCGAAAGGCGAACGGTGGGAGAGCCACATCTAGAATGGTTGAATTGTAAATGGCCAAGCCCATGACAACGCCGACCAAGAAGAACTGATCTGATGTCTCAAAAGAGTTGGGGTTGAAATAGCAATACTGAGAATCCTCGTCGTAGAGAAATAGCCCTGAACACTGTTAGTCGAAATCGCCACACATCCTGGGGCATCTGGCTTACCATGTCCAGGATTAAACACTTCTCTGACGAGAAGTAGAAACCATTCCTTCCGCAGACCACCTGCGTCCACACCCTCTTCACCCCTAAAGGTAATGCGAAGGCCCTTCTTGATGTCCTCACTCCCACTTCCTATGACCTCACTTACAGCCTTAAGGCTGTCATCGACCAAGCAATCCCGTCGTACGCTGAGTTCGAGAAACTGGTTGATGGCCTTGCGACTCATGATACTATCAAAGAATGCGTCCCGGGCTTTGCTCTGCATTTGACGGCGAGCATCATGCTCAAGGATGTGGGTCTTGGCCCATATACTCAGGAGGAACGGGTACTGGCAGAAAGAGAACTTGCCTCTCCGGGCCTCCCAATTCTCGAAGTCGGCTACCAGATCAGTGTAGTCGATCATCGAATTGTAAAAGTCAGTTGTAGGCAACACCTGTCCGTGAGAATGGAGCGTATCGCGATCAGTTGCTGCGCGATTCTCGCTGGAGCCCGGCGAGGTATCTTCGCCACGTCGCCCGTGAGGTAAGTTATTTGCCGCGAAGAGCAGCGCAAGCACACGCGAGGAGGCTTTGATTTGCCAATCCTCAGCGTACATGATCTTCTTCTCGGGTTCCTTGGCCTTTTTTGATGAGCTTGAACGGTTGATCTCATCGTAGAGGTACGCCCCTGAGCGCCCTTCCTGCATTTGCGGGATCAAGCCAGCAGTGATGTCCACTTTGACCTCCCGTTTCTTCTCGCTCTGACGCAGCATCCGATATGTGAGAAAGCCAGATACCAAATCCTTGGTCCTAAGAAAACGAGAAGGGTGGTGCCTTGCAAACCAGGTAATCAGCTGGTTGTGGCATTCGAAGGACGAGTTGGAGATCAAGCCAACTATGCGCTTGATAATCCCTGAATGCTGCCCAGACAACAGACCAGACTCGGGAGTATTCGTTTTTCGTGGTCGTCGTTTCTCTTTCACTGTAGAACCCCCACCAGGTTGAAGAACTCCACGGTATGATTTATGGTCCTCATGAAAGAGTGGATTTTCCATAATTATGAGAAGGAAACGCAGACTTGCTGGATCTTTCAAAGGTCTTCCCGGTCGCTTCAGAAGCATTTCAGTCGCTTTGAGCAGAACGCGTCGAGCATGCTCTTGGCCTTGTAGTAGTTCTCGCTCGAAAGACTCGAGTTCGCGCTCGGTAGGGGCGCGGAGGTCCTTGTCTTGAGACAAGCCCTCGTAGATTCCAAACCACCCTTCGGCAGCGTTTGTGACCACAGCGTACCACGTCATCAAATCACCCCAGCTCATCTGTGGAGTCTTGGTGTTGACTGGTATGTTTGAAAAAGTACGGTCATTTCGATGCGTGGACGGTCTGCGAGATCGCTTCCCCTCCTGATTGCCAGTCCACCACATCCCATTCTCCGCGAAATCGCCCAGGAGCAGTAATTTTGGGTCAAGATCCCATGCGCCATCATCACCTTGGGGGGTAATTCCTTCTTCCTCTCGTTGTCCGGGCGCATGGCGTGTTTCTGAAGGGTCTCGGCGTTGCTCTCGCTGTTGCCGGAGCTCTTGTTGTAGAATGGGCTTCCGACGAATCGACTCGCTCCTTCTGGTAGGATGACGTTGGTGATGGGTCATGAAAGATGAATTAATGCATTCGAATGAACCGAAACAGGCAACTATGTAGTCTTCCAGTGGTTTGAATAGTCTCTTGGGGTCTTCCTCGGCCGTATTGGAGGGAGGTCCCTGACACTCCTTTGGCGCATCATCTAAATTCTGCATGGGCGGCCTTTCCGTATACGACGACGAGTAGGACCGGTGTAATGGTGCAGTGTTCGATCGTGTAGGGTTCGCTCGTAGGGTTGGCTCCTCATCGAAAGCATAGTGGGATACATGGATGGTAGGGGACTTGGAGGGAGCTGATGCTTCCTGCGTGGTATCTACTGGTAGAAGCTTATGGCCAGCGGCTTGCATTCGGCTACTGAACGATAGGGTGCTCTTAGCGGAAGGTTGTCTTTCCGAGGAGAGTTTGGGAGTCGAGTGAAGCTTCTTGGACAAGTGCGAATGGATGCATTGGTGAACGAGCCGTTTCGTGTGTTCGATCGAGATGTGTGAAACTATCTTGCAATCAGCCATTGGCCTTGCTTGCTTCTGTGGAAGCCTACATCGGGATGGTGAAGGCTGGGAACCATTGGGAGGACCTTGGCTCGCATCGCGGCGTGCCCTTGGACCAGTATGATCCGCGCTCAAAGGTTCCAGGTCGTTGACAGTTGTGCATATGGTACACTTGAAGACCCTGAGCTCCCTCGGCCACCTAACCAACGAGCCACATGTCATGCAGTTTCCCGTCGAAAAGTCCTTGCTCCCTGTAGGACCACTCCTTGTATGGGAAGGATTCCGCGCGTGGTTCTTGGGCGCTTGTCGAGGCATGACTGCGTCATCATCTGCGAAGCCCAGGTCAGGCGGAGGCGCGCCGACCGAGTTCTGCCTCTTCTTCTTGCTGCTAAAGAGAGAAGGGAAGGGCTGGCTCATAGAGCGCGCGTGCTGGGGTCGTCGAGCAGGTTTGGAAGAGGGTCGCGAGGGATGAAGGTCGGATTCGTCGGAGCTCGAGTCGGCGTTGGCATTGGAGATGGACAGGTCAAAGTTCCTGCTATTTGGAGTCGATGGCAGCGCTGTCGAGTAGAGTGCGGGCAACGTCGTGGGCGTATGTAGAGCAGTGTTGTGAATCCGGCTGATGAGGTCACCAGAAGAATTGTTGTTGGGATGAGACCCACGACGGCTCGACCAGGGAGCCATTTCCAGGGAAGCCACCGAGGATCAGTGAGTTGAAGGGGTGGTCACGGGATGCTCCTGTACTGAAGTTAGGGAGAGCGACCAAGAGATCACTCTATGCACTGGCTGTATCTGTTGATAAAGGGCATAAAAAGAGGAATACAACGAAGGTCAGTTATTGCAGAGAACTCAAAGATGGAGTCTAATCTTTGTGTCGAGGAAAAACATCGTCAAAAGCCAGGAATCCAAATTTGGATCAGCCTCGTCGAAGCCATGCCAGGGGGGGACGGACCAAGGCGAAGCTCGGAGACACACAGACGTTGGCTTTGTCCCTGTCGAGTCTCAGACGACGACGATTGCGGTTGGTGACACAAGCCAAGCTGTGTCCCAAGAATAGCTGCTTGGACGTTGTACTCGGAGTATCTGCACTAACACAAGTTACGAGACAAGACCTGATGCACGCGCGGCCGCCAAGTTCTGCTGACGGGTTCATCAAGCAACTAACCTAACCTACTGCACATGAGTTTACGCGTTCCTCTAATTATATCCGTCAACTTTGGAAGGTCGAAACCCAATCGAAGACGGGATATAAACGCCGAGAAGCAGGGGGAGGGGACGAATACGGACTCTATGGCCAGTAGGTGGAGTATCAAGCGGCCACTCAGGAATGAAGTATGTTACTCCGTAGTATGCATCTGTATATATTAACCTAGTTACATCTTTGAGCCGTATCTTATCGTTGCCGGAAATGGTGCTGTTCGCGCTCATGTTCTTCTGCATGTAATCATCATTAACTTACTCCATATGTTAGTTATCAAGTCCCGAATCCAAAGAAATAGTCGAGATGAAACCCCTGGGCGCTGCAGGGGTTCTGTCCCCAGGCGGTGTTAGACGGCCAGGGCTGGCTCGTGTCAAGTTTGATCGACGTTATTATTAGGTTCCTACCTTAGGTATTAAGTACTACTGGCACCAGGTCAATTGCATCAATTGCCTAGGAAACACTGTACCACCGATAGCCCTCATACAAGTCGATTCGTGCCGGTCATACTCCGTAACGCAATACATGTATCCGTAGTATCATAACTAACATAGGTAGTTATCAAAGACCCAGCCATCCATGCTAGAATCATGTCATATGTCAACGCCGGAGCAGTTCCGCATATTCCGGCTTCAGTACAAAGACGGCGTCGATTTCCTTGACAGCTTCACCGCACCACGAGTTCCCTTCTACATCGGCTCCCACTAACCTGACCTTGTCTGATGGCGCCACACCGTCCCGTGTCGTGCCATGAAGCGTGTAGTTGGCCTGGCCCTGGACAATGTTCAATTCGCCCCTCAACTCCGCCATCGTCTCGCCTCGCCTGTTGCGCAGTTCGAAGATGCAACGGCCGTGGTCAATTTCCACGGGACTTGGGTTGTTGATGGTAAAGGTCGCCACGATACTGTTGTCGTCAGACCGCGATAGCTTCTCCAGTGATATACGCGGACCACCCATGCACTTAATCGGTACATCGAGGCACATCGCGCAAACTGACGAGGTGCCCAATGCCTCAACGGTGCACTGACTATCCTCGAGTTGTATAGTGGTGTCTTGGTGAACGATGAGACTCCGAACAAAGGCGCGATAGTTGACTATGTCGATGATGACGATGCGCTCCTCTTTTATCAACACCTTGGTTCCCCAGAAGCCTGTCCGGATTTGAGGCAGCTTCATTCTGCCGAGGCTAGAGCCATTGAACGAGAGGTTAACATCGGTTGCGCTGATGGTGCTGGAGACTGGCCCAGTTCTAGTCAGGCGACCCTCGATGCTGAGGCAGAAGGAGCTGAATCACAAGTTAGGTTCAGAGATGAAGCAGCACCAGCTCATACCACCTACGGATATTCCTGGGTAGCATTGCCGATCTTGATTCGGGAAACCTCGAGCTTGGCGAGGTCTAACAGATGCTGCATCATCGTATCCAAGATGCCGAATGGAGGGCAACGGGCACTACCAGCACGGGGACTGGGGTTGAGGACTGGGCGAGCATAGTCCTTGAAGAGGGACGAGTCGGAGATGTTCATTCTGGATGGGTTTTATCGAGAAAGTTCTAGTGTCTCTCTAGGCGATGTTGCGAAAACAATGACGATGGAGAACAGTGTGTGAACTCAGGTCAGGATAGATGATTAGGTTTTGGAGAAAGGCCAGGTTAATCTCAAATCAAGCATGAGCGTAAGATATATTCCCATTGAGCCTGGGCTGTGGATGAACCATCTGGTTTTCCGAGTGCAGTGCCAGTGAAGGATAGCAGTGTGAGACCGGTGTAAGTAGATATCTGAGAGACCATGAACAGCAATAGTCATCTGTCTAGGTACTTATGAACCACCCAACCATCATCCGTCAACACTGCGCGTATTGTAAGATGCTCTAGCAAAGGCCGTTACACAGGCAATCCCGGGTTTCCCCCATCCGATACACACACGTAAGAGCTAGGTTCCACGGATATCAATGCGCCCTGCAGCTTGGGCTAGACCAACAAACGCAATACAAAAGACAGGCCCTCGGGGAAAACAGACAAATGGCTGGGCTGACGCGGTCCATCAGAGCTGAGATGATGAAAAGGGCTCAATCTAGCATCTCACCTCCTGGAGGTGGAGTGATATGTGAGTGAGGTCAAGAGAAGAGCGGAAATAGAGTAACTGGCCAGTAGGTCACGATGCCGATGGATTATTCTACTCTGTCCACCTCGATAGTGCCCGGCGAGACACCGAGACACCGACCAGACATGAGGAAAAACAAGGAGATATGGGCCTAGCACGGGAAAAGCATCAGTCTGCCTCCCACCCAAGTAAGTGGTTGGTGTACCCTCGAGGCATCCAATCTCAGCGGGTATGGTGATCACCTCATGGTGAAAGCTCAGGCCCGTTCTTCTAGACCGACATGCCCTGAGCCTCATAGTTCCTCCAATACTGACTTCACTTACACGGGAGAGCTTCATTCGACACCTCCCGTGTTTAAACCAGCATCAACGACATTGTCATTCTTAGGTACAGCGGCTCCGCGTTTACATCCCGTTCACAGTCTCCGCTATAGTAACAGACAGCCACGGTGTGTTGGCCGAGGTGTAGCTCTCGCCGTGTTTAAATACTGCTTCTAACGTAAGAGTCAACAGACCATTAGATGTTTTATACACTTCCAGGGGTTCCCTCATCTAAATACACCCAATTGAGCCGAGCGCAAGGAACGGCCAACATCTGCTACTAACCCCAGGAGCTCTTGGCCGCACAGAGTTATCCTCGCCGTTCAACCGAGGATGTCTCGAGACCCCAAAGCTCCTTAGCTCCTCGACGTGCTCCAGGAGGCACGTACCGAGAGACAACAGGGATCAAGGTTGAGATCACGATCAGGTCACTCGATATACTATCAAAATATTGAGGCGATGGGACGGGTCATGCCCCCCGGACACTCCTGATTCGGCATTCAATGTCGTTCGTTACACATCACTTTAAAAGATTTGACGTCTTCACGTATCTCCCGAGCAATTATCTCGTTTTGACGGCGGCAAACATTGACCCTGATGCAAATGATTCCAAGGTTCTAACCCTCAAACTCCCACGGTGTCTCCCACGCAACCTGTCACGACGAGCGAAAAGTCATGGTGAGAATTGCCCTTCATTTTTAAGAGTACATGCCGATACCCTTCGCCATGCACCTAATTTCGTGTCCACCTAGATGAAAATGGTTCGTTTAAGAGGGGGGAGCAGCGCCACGGCCACGGCCATAACCACCACGGCTATCGAGAGTGTTAGCAAATCCGATCGTCATCCATGGTGCTGGTACCAATGAAACTCACAACTGAGGAGCGAACTCGCCGGGAGCACCACCCTCCTTGCCCTCGCCAGCATCCCTTCGTCGGTAACCACCCTCACGGTCACCACCACGGTCGCCGCCACGGCCACGGCCAAAGGGCCTTCGCTCGCGCTCACCCTCGCCGAGCATGCCACGGGGAGGAGCGTGCGATCGTTGTTGCTTGATGTGGGTAGCAGGAACGATCTCAGCAGGGAGATGGAGCCATTCGCGAAGGTAGTCGAGGCCCTCGGGGGTCAGGGTGTAGTAGTAGTACTGCCACGAGAACTGGGTCTTGACGTAGCCGCGGGAGTTGAGGGACTGGCAAGCCTTGATAACGAACAGGTTCTTGGTGTCGATATCGGGGTGCTTGGGAAGGTTGAAGTCCTTCTGGGCGACGAGGACACCCTCTCGGAAGAGGTACTGGCGGGAAAATTGTCAGCCATCGGTTTTTGCGAATTCATCTTTATTCTCGTGCGCTGCCGCTCGGTGGTTTACCTCGTGAATCTTCTTGCGGTCGGCCTTGGGAATCAACATCGTGGCGGTTGTGCTGCTCGTCGGAAGGGTCGATGTTGGAAGGTGGCAGGTTTCGGACAGACGAAAGAGAGATCTCAATAGATTTTGGGATTCTGTGGGCGCGATAACCCTACGAAATTCAAGACGTAGCGAAGTGGGGGAGTGTGCGGGATCCACTGTGGCGTGTTATCACGTGCCATCTGGCTCGGCGCAAATGTGGCTGGTGAGCCGTTGTCGGCAGTTAACTTTGAGGCAACCATCTATAGCTGTTCTTTGCGGCCAGTCTCTTTAAACCATAACTCTTCCTCTTACCAACTTCAAAAATCGACAGGAAACATCAGAGATTATGTCTTCTCCAAATCTCAACGTGCTGGTCACCAGCTTCGCGGGCCTTGGCCTACCGCCCACCCTTGTTCTGCCTCTTCCTCCATCAACAACCATCACAGAGTTGCGCGATCATATCGATGAGCGATTGCCGACGACTCAGTCAAGACTCATTCTCACAACACTCTCTAATAAGCAGTTGCCGACTACTTCAGACTCTCCACTCTCCGACTACCTGTCAAAAAGTGATGATGATTTCTTGTCTTTGCGACTTGCCGTGCCCCTCTGTGGTGGCAAAGGTGGTTTTGGATCTCAGCTCCGAGCAGCAGGTGGTCGCATGTCCTCCCGCAAGAAGAAGAACCAGGAAGATCATGGTTCCAGCCGAAACTTAGACGGTCGTCGGCTGCGCACGGTGAATGAGGCCAAGGCTCTTGCCGAGTACCTCGCAATCAAACCCGAGATGGAGGCCAAGGAGAAGGAGAAGCGTCGCGAGCGGTGGGAGCAGATTGTCCAGATGTCCGAGCAAAAGGAAGCCGAGATCAAGTCAGGTAGCAAGAGTCGGATTGACGGCAAATGGGTTGAGGACAAGGAGGAGAGCAGTGAGAGAACTCGCGATGCCGTTCTGGCCGCCATGAAGGCTGGCAACTACAAGGACAATCTCCTGGGCACTTCTCACGAGTCAAACTCTACCCAGGCGAGCAATGAGCGATCTACATCCGAGGAAGAGAAGGGTGCTTCGTCACAGGGATCAACACCGCCCCCAGCCGAACAGGAGAAGCCCAACAAGGGAAAGGCCCGGACATTCTTTGGATTCGACGAAGATGATGAGTTTATGAGCTCGGATGACGAAGAAGATGAGAAGTGATGGGTTTATCATGTTACTTTGATTCCAGCATTTGATCTTCATACGCTGATGGAGCCAGCCAATCGGGATTGGGATTTATAGGATTACGGCGCATCGGGCCCTTGGGTATTGGGAATTCGAATTACCAGCGCTTCTGATTTAATTTGATAGTTCACATAATACCAATGATTTCTTCTCGAACAGCACATGAATCAGTAAACGATACAAGAGTAACTCTATAGCACCCATATAGGGGATCAAA
>JADDON010000435.1:0-28395 GCA_017140175.1 Fusarium staphyleae
TTAATATCCTTATATATAATTAACTAATAAGAACTATAACTATAAGTAAAGCTATTATTAGTTACTATATAGAGTAGAGGCTCTTAAGAGAGCCTAAGCTATATAAGATAATAAGAAGAGTAGAGTTATATTATATAACTTTCCTAATTAGAAAGGCTATAATTAGGCTTAGCTTTATAGAATAGTTAAGTTAAATAATTTAATACCTATAAGACTATTATACCTTCCTATTTAGGAAAAGTTATAGAGTTAAAGCTAGACTATTTTATTACTTATTATAATTATTAGAAACTAATATAATAGGGTATATATTTAATCTTAATCTTAAGGAGGCTATATATAATATAAGCTTAAGGTAGGTATAGTTAATAATAATGAATTTAATAGCCCTAATAGTGGTCCCTCTATTAAGGTGCTTAGGAGTTCTTAAATTAAATAGGAAAATAGCATTAAGGTTGACTTCTTATAGTAATTTATATGCGTATTGTGAGATTGGGCTGCTGTGGAGTTTAGCTATAAAATTAAGTGCCGATTATATTAGGTTAGGTGCTTGATAATCACGACCATAATTAACAGCAAAATACAGAGTAATGCCCATGATAATAGACAAGATGGCCGTCTTATCTTCTATATCTATCAACAGTAATGAATAAATAAAAACGGTTTTAAAAGTTTCACAGCATATAAAATAACCAACTAAACAGACGTAGTCGCAGAATCCGGCCTCTTTCCATTTCTCGCCGTGTGCTCCATATCAACAACCCCCCCCTTAGCATAACCCATCTCCCAACGGTCTTCGTATAGCTGCTGTACCTCCTTCGCTGGGGGGCTATTACGCACAAAGGCGTCCAGCTTCTTATCGGGAACCACCTTGTGAAGAAGGGTATACACGAGGCCGCTTGCCAAGAAGCCGTAGAGATAGTTCATATAGTAGAGCTCAACAGCGCTATCGGGAAGGGTGATGGTCGAGTCCACAGCGGCGACGAAGCCTGGGAGTAAAGGAGCAACGCCGACGATCCACTAGGTCAGAGTCAGTATAAACCTCCAGTCACAAAAGTCTCAGGTACGCACCGCAACAGGAGCGCGCCAGTTGATACCATTGGTATACCAGTAGACGCCGGAATGTTCGCCAGTGAAGAGATCATCCACGTTCACCTTGGCCCTGGCCACCAAGTTGTAGTGTGCAACCATCAGGCCCGTCATGGGGGCGAGGAAGAGGCCGTATCCGGATAAAACAGTCAGGAAAGTCGTAGCCGTGTTGACAAGACGCCAAGGGTTGACGACGGGGCTGAGGAGCGCGATGATATAAGCCCCCCGGCGGATGTTGATATACTTGGGAAAGACAGAGGCCAGGTCGATGCCACCAGAGAGGGCATTTCCTGGAAGATTGCTGCCGAGCTGCGATACGGCCAAGGCGAGTCCAGCAAAAAAGACAGCAGCGCGGGTTCCAGCACTCTCATCCTTTGCTAGCATGGCAACGAAGAGCGTGGGCGGGTTCCAGATGGGCTCTCCCATCCGCTTCTGGGTGGCGGCTGTAACCAGGATGCCAATCACAGAAGCGAGGATGCTGTAAAAGGGAAAGGCAAAAGCCTGTCCCCAGATGGCATCGCCTGGGCGTCGAGCAAGACGCGCATAGTCGTTTTGGTTGAGGATACCAGCCGCGATGGAGCCCACGGTTGACATGATGCCCGAGATTATGAGCCACACGGTGCTATAAGGACTGCCAGCAAGAGGGAGCGGATCGGCGGAGCTCAGGGTGTCGCCGAAGCCATCAGATCCCATGGTGGCTAGAGCCCAGATCAGGAGAACGAGGAAGAAGGTGAATGTGACGACGCTTGCAAAGTAAAAGAACTTTTGGATGCGGTGAGGCCGGATCCAGAGGGCCGGAAGGCTGATGACACAGAAGACAAAGTACGCCAGGAACTGAGCCGATGTCATGCCTGTCTCGGCGGGGATCCTGTTAGGGATGTGTTGTTCGAGCTCGGGGTCCCAAGAGAGCAGCATAAGATATGTGCATTGTCCGCCGACCCACGACTGGAATCCGTACCTGTAGATGACGGTCAGCAATCTATATTAGAGATGCGAGGCTGAGCGGGGTCGCTGACCAAACTGTCGTCGAGTTAGTACTCTGTTTGAAGACGAGGGAGAGCACGCTCACTGAGTGAAAGGAAGATACGATTCCAGATGACGATTTGGGAGCCCCAAGTACCCCAGACGGCACGGCTAAAGATAGGAAACCCAACTGCGATTATTAGCGACTCAGTTGCCGATCTAGACTGGCGAGCTGAGGTGTAACTTACTGTGATAGTAGGCTCCAGCGAGTGAGCTCAGGATAAGGGCAGTGGTTGCGATGATGGCGCCGATGACGATGGCTACGAGACGGTCAGAGCAGAAGACGACGGAGGGACATGCTGCAAGATGATACCTATGATGGCCTGCCACCAAGTGAGGCCCAGCGGAATAAGGGCACTGCCCGTCAAGTATGTCGCGATGTTGCAGTTGATCAGCATCCCTGCAAAGCCCGGTCAGTTTCCCACGCACAGAAGACGCACGCATAAAGTGCACCCATGAATCATACAGAAGTTGTGGAACGTGCGAAAGGTCCATGTGCGTCTCTCGGTCCCGACAGGCCGGACATCTTCATTCTAAGACCCGGTGTTAGTCCATTCATATGCACGCGCGCGTGTGTGGCGATGCCTACGATCCAGCGTGATCCAAACGGCAGCTCAACGCGTTTGCGTAAGGCTGACAATGCCATGCTGGGTGAGCCTTGGCATGCGCAGGCTTGGGTGGTGATGGCTGCTCTGATGGTATAGATGTTTGTTAGTTACTAAGTTACTAACGTTAGTAGTGAGTCCGGCCTGGAGATAACTAGATACGGCAAACGTCGACGACCCCTGAAAAGTTGTACCTCACTCCACTACGGCCACGTGATAGCTACTAACGTTAGTCTGGTAACTAGAGTACGTGAGGGGACTAGTTAATTAGTGAGGATGAATCATTAGTTCCAGTTACTAGTAAAAGTTACGATACAAACCATTTTGCTCTGAACATAAATATACATTCAGATCTCGATAAGTCACCGGCAGATGATACCTGTTGGTTGTGACTTGCATGCTCGAGTGCCGATGGACAAGGATTCGTGCAGCTGATCTGGGGTATTGCATGAGCTGTTGGTTGTCACAAGTTAACGTAAGGGGTGAGTGAGCCCAGTTAAAATACAAAAGATAAAATGTACATTACTGACCTAGTAGATTGGCCTACAGTACAAGTACCAACGATCTGGTGCGTTATAAATCGCAACATTACTACGGAGTACTCCGTACACCTCTTGCAGCCGCATACAGTCCCCCCTGCGGCGATACCATATCTCCTATTGCCGTTATCAACCCACTCGAGATCGGCGAACCCAGTCGGGGAACTCCCCGAGGTGCTATCGGCCAAGGTGTCGCGTCCCCGCAGACTATTTCCTCGTTGGCCGGGAACGAGGCCGTCTAACGTTAGTTAACTTAGGTAACAGATTAACGTTGCCTATGTCGGCCAAATAGGCCGTGATGTTGGTGATGATGCGATGCAGACCTAGATTAGATACAAAAGGGCGATTAGTCTCAAGTGAGGACATCGCCGAGACTAAACAACTGACACTATGTCTCTGTATCGCATCGGAGTTGACGTTGGCGGCACCAACACGGATGCGGCGATCCTCGACATTCGAGCCTGTGACAGCCCCGGCCGTGGCGTACTCGCCTCCCACAAGGCTTCGACGACCAGGGACATCACCAGCGGCATCGAGGCCGCCATTCGCGCGGTTATCCACGAGGCAGATATCGACCAGAGCCGCGTTCTGAGCGTCGCTGTTGGAACAACGCACTTCATCAATGCCTTGGTTGAAGCCGACGCTACGAGGCTGGACCGCGTCGCAGTAGTCCGTCTCTGCGGTCCCTTTACTCGGCAGATCCCTCCCTTTTCCGACTTCCCCGTCGGCCTCCGCAACATCCTGGACGGGGCCGCCTACTATCTCGACGGCGGCCTCGAGATTGACGGTCGCGAAATCGCACCTTTGAACCCTCAGCAGATCCGACAAGCGGCCAGAGACATTGCCGCCTCTGGTGTGAGAGCGGTTGCCCTCATTGGAGTTTTCTCTCCCCTCGACCACGAGGGCGTGCACGAGGAAGAGTGCAAGAAGATCATACTCGAGCAAGTCCCTGAGCTGGATGTGGTGTGTTCTCACGACATCGGGCCTACGGGCTTCCTGGAGCGAGAAAATGCCACCATTCTCAACGCCGCCATACTGCGGACCGGCCATCGAGTCAAGAGGGGCTTCAAGCGCGCCATGGCACGGCTGGGGCTCGGCTGTCCGCTCTATCTTTCGCAGAACGATGGCACCTTGATTGACGTCGATACTGCTGCAGAGTATCCCATAAAGACATTCGCCAGCGGCCCCAGCAACAGCATGACGGGCGCTGCCTTTCTTGCCGGCCTCGACATCAAAAAAGACGCCGTTGCATCGTGTGAAGCAGACGCCGGAGAGCCCCAGGTTCTCGTTGTTGATATCGGAGGCACCACCACCGATGTCTGCGCACTTCTGCCGTCTGGCTTTCCCCGTCAAGCTCCTGGATTTGTCGAGGTTGGCCGCGTCCGCACCGCATTCTCCATGCCCGAGGTCATCTCCATCGGACTCGGTGGTGGCAGCAAGGTGCAGGTTGACCCCGAGACGGAGAACGTCACCATCGGGCCTGGATCTGTCGGCCATTGTATTCAGCAAGAATCAATGGTATTTGGGGGCGAGACCCTGACAGCGAGTGATATCGTTGTCGCCCTGGGCAGAGCGCAGCTTGGAGATGCTGTTTTGGTCGCGCACGTTCCCGAGTCCGTGGTGGAAAAGAGTCGCAGGGAGCTCAAGAGTATGTTGGAAAGCCTCGTGGAAAAGATGAAGGTATCCTCGGCCCCCGTGCATGTCCTGCTCGTCGGAGGCGGTGCACTTCTCGTCACTGAAGATCTCGACGGCGTAGACAAGTGCATCGTGCCTATCCACCAAGGCGCCGCCAATGCCGTTGGTGCCGCCATTGCCAAGGTGTCGGGCGAGATCGACATCGTCGAGATCCCAGAAGGCCGCTCAGAGAGGGCTGTTGTCGATGCTGCATGCGCCAAGGCCGTCGATCTCGCTGTCCAGAAAGGAGCCGCAAGAGAGGCTGTACAGATTGTGGAAATCAACAAGATGCCGCTTCAATACACCCCCAATGGTGCCATGAGAATCCAGGTCCGCGCTGTCGGCCAACTAGCCATCCCGGAGGCACTTGCTCCTCCTCCGCCTACCCCTGTATCGACAGAACAGGATTGGGATGAGGACGAGGGTGAGAAGGTCGGCGTTCCTCATGCTCTGGTATCTACTTATAGGCCATCTCTCCACGTCGACTTGGAGACATACCGACCCGACGTACAGGAGGGCTCTTGGTATCTCTCGGAGGTTGATCTTGAACTGATTGCCACTGGATGCGGAGTGCTTGGAACAGGAGGCGGTGGCCCGACTCATCATGAGTACCTCAAGGGTTTACATGCTCTCCGCACCGGAGGCGACAAGAAGATGAGAGTCATTTCCCCAAAGGCACTGAAGGACACGGATACCATCTGCTTTGGCTCATGGTATGGCAGTCCTAGTGTGATCAACGAACGCATTGCCGGGGGCAACGAGATTGTCACGGGCATCAATGCAGTTAACAAGATCTTGGGCAACAAGTCCTTTGACGGCCTGTTTATTGATGAAATGTTAGTGATCCCTCAACTCAAACCTGCTACTGAGATGGCTTTCAGGCTAATGTCACCAGCGGTGGCGGCAACGGTATGAGTGCCTTTCCAACAGGTGTTCATTTTGATGTTCCCGTGGTCGACGGTGATGCCATGGGCAGAGCTTACCCTACTATGTACCACGGTACGTTACGACTACGACTTTTCCTCCTGCAATCTAGCCTTAGTAATTACTCTACCAGCTACCTTCAGCGTATATGGTCACTCCCTTGCACCATGTGTACTCTCTGACGCCCGGGGAAACACATTCGTGGCTATGGTAAGCGACAGCACAAGCACGTAGCCAAGAAATACGCTCACCATGGCAGGACACCGACACGCCCGCCAGGCTAGAGAACCTGCTACGAACGTCAGCGATCGAGCTCGGTCTAGGCTGTGCAGTGTGTGCAAATCCACTGCCCGGCGCCGTTATCAAGTCTTTCGGCATCCCCAACACCGTGTCTCTGGCGTGGTATCTCGGTCGGGCGGTTCATAGTGCTCGGCGCAAGAAGACCAACTATATAGATGCGATTGTGAGTTGACATGCCATGCTCAACAGCCTAGAACTTCACTGATAACCGTGGGTAGTTTGAAGTCTGCGCAGGAAAGCTTCTGTTCACCGGCAAGATTGCCGATGTGCGCCGTTATGTCGGAGGCGGATACACCATGGGCTCGGTGATTATCGCCCCCCTGAGCGAAGATGAGCGAGAATCCGCGGTTGGGGCAAGTCGACAGTCAGTCCCCAGCGATAGCCACATGGTGATTCCCTTCCAGAACGAATACTTGTATGCCGCTCTGAGTGACTCGGCCGGCTCTGAGGAATCTCAGAACATCGTCTGCACGGTTCCAGACCTCGTTTCAATCCTAGGACAAGATGGCGAAGGCATCGGCTCGCAAGACTTGCGGTACGGGCTGCGTGTAAATGTCATTGCATTACCGGCGCACCCGCTGTGGAAGACGGAGCAGGGCCTCAAGGTGGGAGGCCCCGAGGGGTTTGGGTTGAAGACGCCCGTAGTCGGCGTCGATAATGACTTTACCGAGGCACGCAGCGTCATTGAGGAGTTTGGATCATAACATTCATTCATTGACAGGACTGTCAAAAAGGAGTCAATATCTATCTTGGAGGCATTAACTAATTAGTTAGCCATGGCCATCATATTGCAATCATATTGCACAAGCTGCCGTCTATAATTGCCGTTGCCGGTGATGCTGCCAAATCCCGTGTTATAGATTACGTAGGTGAGATAACCTCCTCGCCCCCTTTTGACGCTCGGCATCTGATACAAGACTAGCCTCGACGAATTCATGCCTGTAGACACTGTTGGACCCCCCAAGATCGCATGTCGAGCTCATCTGAGACTCGTTGCCGTCTTCAACTGCCGATGCTGTGGGGTTTTGCCTCTCTATTACCCCAGAGGTGGCTGCGGGGCGAAATCGTGGAGTGCAGCTCGAGGCCGAGCTAGCAACCATGGGGATATTGGTATAAGTCCCAAGTCATATAAAACCTGGGGCATTGCATGTTATTTCTTCACGTCTGAACCCATGTAAATCGATAGTGTTCGAGATTGCTCGTCCACGCCTCTCTAACGTCTTATCAGCATGGACTCAGGTCTAGTTGGCACTCTGCTCAGCACTCTTGCACGGCACTGGGTGTTGGTCTTGACTTCGTTGATTGTCGGTTGGCTCGTGAGAAACCGCTTCCACAATGGTTTAAACAGATACCCTGGTCCTCTTCTTGCTTCTTTGACGGACTGGTGGCGTTTCTTCGATGTCTACGGGCAACGGCCAGAGAGAACCCTTCAGGCCCTTCACGCCAAACACGGAGATATCGTACGGATAGGACCCAACGCATTGTCTTTTGCAGACCCGGCAGTTCTGAAGTCAATATATGGTCTTAATAAAGGCTACATAAAGGTGCGTACTCAGTTCCTATTGGAAAGACTCTTTCTAATCTTAAACAGTCTGATTTCTATGTCGTGCAGCAGTCCGTTGTCAGAGGGCACAGCCTAGCCTCTCTGTTCAGCACCACCGACAATGACTTTCACGCTCAGTTTCGAAGAAGTGTCAACTCTGCCTTCGCCATGAGTGCGCTGGTGCAGTATGAGCCGTTCGTCGACAACACAACCAAGCTGTTCCTCGACCAAACGGAACGTCTCTTCGTTGGCAAACCTGAAGGCTGTGACTTCACCCAATGGCTCCAGTTCTACGCCTTTGATGTGATTGGGGAAATCACATATAGCAAACGACATGGCTTCATCGAGAAGAACGAGGATGTGGAAGGAATTGTGGCCTACCTGTCCAAGCTATTCCTCTATGTTGCTCCAGTAAGTCACAGCTTCGTCCAAGTCCGCCAAAGCTAACCATGCTAGGTTGGCCAAATCCCGTTCCTAGACCTGCTGTTCTTGAAGAATCCCATCTATCTGAAGCTATCTCAATGGGGGCTTTTCGACTCAACGTTCCCAGTCGCCCGCTTCGCTCGAGCTCGCATGGCGGAGAGACTCATCCCCGAGCTCAATTTAGATGGTGTCCTACCCACGAGTGATGTGAAAAAGCAGCCTCTGGGCCAGGATTTGCTGTCCAAGTTTATCTCGGCTCGAGAGGCTCGGCCTGAATTTATGACGGATACCTTGGTTCAGACGATGGCCGTCTCAATGGCTTTCGCGGGTTCAGAAACCACGGCAATCACCCTCTCTGCAGTCTTCTACTACCTTCTACGTAACAAGCCGTGCTATGAGAAGCTCCAGAAAGAACTGGACGGTGCGGCAAAAGCAGGAGCCTTTTCTGACTACGACTCTGGCCTCGTCACGTTCGCCGAGGGCCAACGGCTTCCTTACCTCCACGCGTGTATCCAAGAGGCCTTCCGAATGCATCCTGCCCCAGGCCTTCCTCTTGAACGGATTGTTCCACCCCAGGGAGCAGAGATTGGTGGCCATAATATCAAGGGCGGCACCATCGTTGGCTGTTCAGCATGGCTGATCCATCACCGTCCCGAGGTCTTTGGCCCTGACACGGATCAATACAAGCCTGAACGGTGGCTGCCCGACCCATGTGCCGATGTAGAGGCAGAGGAGAGAAGGATCAAGAAGATGAGCGGAATGATGTTCCAGTTTGGCATGGGTAGTCGAACTTGCATTGGTAAGAACATCAGTCTGCTGGAGATTTACAAAGTTGTGCCGAGTCTCTTGAGACGGTTTGATGTAAGTTTGACTCCCTGGGCCTTTTAGATGAGACTACTGACTGATACGGGACAGATTGATTTCCAGGACCCTGGTAAGGAGTGGAGGATAATCAATGCTTGGTTTGTGAAGCAGACTGACTTCACCGTCAAGTTCACGCGGAGGGATTTGGTGCAACCCGATAACGTTAACACAGAGAAACAGAGTGTCATGTAAAGTAGTTTCCATATCAGAATGAATAATGAATTATACTCATCGAGAACCGCTCCCGATGAGGTTACTGAGTCCCTCTAAACAATGCTGCTACTCTTGATAATCGTCCCAAACGCATCGCCAATCTCTCTCAACGCAACCCGAGTCAACTGCTCTGCATCGACCCCAGGAATGTCTCGGTCCCCGACAGCATCTTCGGCGATCAATACGTCGTAGCCACGCTGTGCCGCCTGTCGTGCGGTTGTAGAGATGCAAACGTGGGCCTAATCGATCAGCAACAGTCTTGGGTAGCTCAAGTTCATCACTGTAAACCTACCATGTAACCCGTAAGCACAAGCTTCTTGCTCCCAATCTTTTCTAGGTGATTCTGGAGGTCGGTTTCCGCAAAAGAACCTGCAAACTTCTTCTCGATGACCTTCTCCCCATCTTTCGGGGTGAGTTCATCGAATTCCTGGGCGAGTTGGGTGCCCGGGGTGAAGACGGGGGCTCCCTCGGGCGTAGCGTGTACTACATGGATGATTTCACCATTGGCAGCTCTGTACCTCTCCAGAAGAGAAGCGATCACTTTGCGAGAATCGGCTACTTTTGCGACCTTGAGCTTCCCCTCTGCGTATTCGTTCTGCGCGTCGATGATGATGAGGGTGCTGTCGCTGGGGCTTGCCGTAGAGGGCTGGACGCCGATAAGGTCGCGGAACGAGAGTGCAGAAGCCATTATAATGTCAGTAGAGTGATTGATAGAGGGTATAATGGAACGTGTTGATTCTTGAGAGCGTAGTTTATGTCTTATAACCCCTCATCAAGCCAGCTCTTGAACGTGGAGATCAACTTAACTAATCGGTGACAAATCAGCCCGTGACAAATCAACCTGTGACAAATCGGAGCACTTGCCGCTTCTTATCAAAGTCATGTCCTCATTGGATTTCAAAAGACGCCATTGTAGATGAAGAAGACATGGGTCAGCTAATGTTAGTTACTTACACCTGACGGGCTATAACTAGTCTGGACTTCTAAGCAGATAACATACGAGTTTGATATCGATCATATGTAAGACTAAGTAAGGGATGAGTTTTCACATGCCAGACGAAGCGCAAAGAGTTGACTTTTCAGTAATTTTGTATTAGTGGCAGTTGAGGAGATTCTCGAACTACTATGTACTGAATGATTGATTCCTTAAAGAGAATGAAAATGTAGTCTTGTCTATCTTGGGCTATGTACGTGCTCTCCGGTTGACATAAACCACATCTATAGACTATGACTTTGACTGAAAGAGTCGAGCAACATCTGCAGCTCCTCCATTTTCACCAAACATTAACCTCAAATCATTAGCGAGCTCCTGTGGCCTCTCGTGAGCAGCAAAGTGGCCTCCATCAGCATGTACTCCTTCAAAGACGACGGGTCCCAGAGTTCTGCCCCATGTCTTGGGGGGCAGAATCAAGTCTTTCGGGAAGTACGACAGACCTAGTGGCACGGGCACCCACTCGGATGCTTTGGCTGTCTCGTCGAGTTTGGAATGGCTTCTTTCGTAGTAAATCCGAAGGCTCGCGGCTGGCCCTGCTGTTGAGAATTGGTAGATGGACACCCAAGTGAGGATCTCATCGTCACTCCAAGGGTATTCATCGGCCCAGTCATGAAGTTTCTCGTAAATCCAGGCTAACAGTGCCACAGGAGAATCCGCCAAAGCGAACCCGAGCGTCGATGGTTTTGTGCTTTGCTCCAAATTGTATCCCATGCCCTCTTTGGTGAACCAGGTGCTTCGAGCACGCCCCACCCTCTCATGTTCCTCATAAGGAAACAAAGCGTGCCGCAGAAACTGCCAAGGTGTCTTAAAGAATGAGGGCGGCTCCGTCACGAGGATCATATTGACGTGTGAAGCCAGGCAGCTTTCTGGATATTGAACTCCGATGAGGCGGGTGATGACATAGCCCCAGTCTCCTCCTTGGGTCACTTCTCTACTGTCAGCATTGATTCGAGACTCGAGAGACGATGCTACCCACCGTACTTGTCGTAACCAAGCTTTAACATAAGCTTATGGAGAGTTTCGGCATACTGGGGGATACTGAACCCTGGCTTTGATACGCTTCCGGAGAAGCCGAAATTGGGTAAAGACGGCGCGACAATGTGGAAAGATGGCCCATCTTTTGGGTCGGTGAGAAGAGGGAGAATCTTGAGAACCTCAAGGAAGCTTCCTGGCCCTGAAATGATCGTGAGTTTGACGTACTCTATAAGCGAAAGTTATAGACTTACAGCCATGGGAGAACAGCAACGGGATACTGTCCGGTCTTTTGCTTTTCTGGTGTAGGAAATGGACTTGGATGTCTCCGTAGCCATCTACCGGAATATCTGTGGTAAACTGGGCTGACTCGTTCAGTTTCGCTTCCTGCGCTCGCCAGTCGAACCCGTCACTCCAATACGCGGCGAGGCGTTTCACGTCGCTGAGAGGCGCGCCGTATGCCCAGTCATCTGAGAAGTCGACTTCACTGGCAAAGGATGCGTTGCGTAGCTTCTCCTTCAACGACACGATGGCCGCGTCTGGCACCTCGATCTTGAACGGCTTGATGCTGGCGGACATATTGGCAGAACCGATTTGAAGAACGGGGGGGAGTGGTAAGTGATCGTTTCCTGAACCTGGGGAAGACGTTATATATGCCGGCCGCTTCGGATCAGGGTTACAAATCAGAAAGTCTTTCTGATTACCCAGACCGCCAATGTGTCTCAAGTTCTCTGGTCATAATAAGGGCGTGGAAAACGGCAATTGTGTCAATGACGTAGTTCCCATCGTGTCTCCATCATATTTGCTGGAAGTTACCGTGCTGTTTAACCCGGCGATCTTTACCGGAAACGGAGCATGGCGAGGCTCAAGGGCGTAGTCGACAAGAAAGATGAAAGATGCTAACTTAGATAGTCTAGATATCCGGTAACGATAAGGAGAGAAGCAAGATTTACCCCAACTAGTGAGAAGACGAACTGATTGACGCCGCTGATTGGTTTAAGATATAATATGTCCTAAGCTAGGAAAATCCTCTAATGCATATTGGATCGCAATATGAAGACATGCTAGACTGGGGGTTAATGAACTAACTAGTTGAGTATGTATGACACAACTTACACTGACTATTACTTAGCTGCAGGGGCTCGATCCAAATTCAACGCTATCTGTTTCTACGCCCTAGAAAACTGTGTGCAACATTCTCTGTGATCTATGCGATATCGTTGAGGTACCCGTCTATTGAAGAGTAATTAACGCTCGCCAGCAGGGTTCTCGTGGACTCATGCGCCGGCACCCGCTCAGCGGACCTCCATGTGGTGAGGCCGCTCTAGGATAAGTACCCATCAGTTCATGGGGAGCTTGTTAAGTTGCTTCGCCTTGGGGCTTTCCTCCACATGAATCTACGATACCGATTCCCATTGCGCTCTCAGCCCGTCGGTCTGTTACAATAAAAACCATGGTCGGTGAAGTATGTGAAAAGCTACTTGCATAGAAACCGTTTCAACATTGTTGTCACTAGCTGGACACCTTTAGGGAAAGAGATATGAGTTGACTTGGACCCGTTATACATTTGCTCGCCGGCACCTGCGAGCTAGGTAAAGGTAGAAAAGACAAATACTTCTTTTGCCTAAGGTCGAACCGTCTTAGGCTGAATAGAGAGGACGATAGAGTGCTTCAGCTCCGACTCCCTGTCTTATACTTCAACAGTGTAAGCACCTGCGAGAAGACTGGAAAGAACCGTAGACTCGAAATTTGTATGCCAGGAACTAGTCTAGTTGCGACTATCCGTCCGTTGAAGAACTGGACTGGAACCTCCGAGACTGTGACTGGACTGGGAATCAAAGTTGTCGCGAGGTAAAGGAGCCTGCCATAATCCAGCTGAGCGGTTGCTGGAAACGCAGTGTAAACAGTTGATGTCATAAGTTACACAGGGGTGCCTACCTCGTCATGTGCTAGTTAAAATGCCCGAGCGGGATAAGATCTCGGTTCAATGTTTTCCGATAGTCTTGATTTTATAGTTAAACAGTATGTATCATGCTAGGTTGGGTCCACTGGTCCGTTCAGAATAACTTGGTTTCCCATAATGCTGTCGTTCCTTGCAAGCGGCTTTGCCTCGTAGTGCTAGGTCTGTAACATGGGTCTGGATTCTCAAACTGATAGGGCATAGAACTTGGATAGGAAGGATTTTGATGGGACTTTGTTTGATGATTTGTTAGTCAACGTTAACGAACAACGTGTTTGACGGTAACTAAGGGGCACCTTGAACTTATGATGACATGGCAAATCAGCTCTGACTGGCTGTAATTCCACTTTTTCCAATCTCACTGGAACTGCCAATGCCAGGGAATGGCCATATCATGTGGGCCTCGGCTGACCTAATCGATAGCACTCCCCCTTTTCCCCTTTCAGCCCTTCGCGATCGACCGCCAACGCACTGCATCTTTTGACATACATACCGTTATCTATACTAGACTGCACCTTGGAAGCTTATACCCCTCAACTTATTCCCTCCCTTAACCCCGGCTCCCCAAGTGAGAACATCGCTGCGCTATGCCCGAACTACTGAGACACGGCGCAGCTCCCCCGGCAGCTCCTGTTGAGAGCAGTGAGGCCGAGGATTGGTGTATGGCCCCCTGCTACTAGCGCCCTCTGACGCGGACTAAAATTTGTTATAGATTCTCCTGAGAAGATGCTTTCGCGTTCGTGATGAAGCTGTACGCTCGGCACTTTATGCATGTAACTAACCATCTTGTATGTAGGACATCCTAGCAAACCACATCTCACCAGTAAGCTTCGGACCCCGGGTTTGGTCCTTTGACACCAGCTCACTCTTCTTAGGCCTGGAGGAGTACGGAGAGAAGCACAAGCTTTCCATCCAAGATCCCGATGCTTTCTGGGGCAAGTTGGCCCGAGAACTGCTGTCTTGGGATGCCGACTTTCACACTGTACAGCATGGGTCCTTGGCTGAAGGCAACATCGGCTGGTTCCTCGGTGGGAAGTTAAACGCCTCCTTCAACTGCGTGGATCGTCATGCTCTCAAAGATCCCAAGAAGATTGCTATCATTCACGAGACCGATGACGGCAGTGGTGAACACTCGATCACCTACGGAGAGCTACTGCAAAAAGTCAGCAAAGTCTCCTGGGTCTTGAAGGATATGGGCGTTCGAAAGGGTGATACAGTTGCCATCTACCTCCCCATGATCCCCGAAGCGTTGGTCGCAATGCTCGCCTGTGCTCGAATTGGCGCAATCCACTCAGTTGTTTTTGCCGGTTTCTCTGCCGGCTCTCTCAAGGATCGCATTCTCAATGCCAAGAGCAAAGTAGTCATCACTGCTGACGAAAGTCGAAGGGGCGGCAAGACTATTGGCATTAAGAAGATTGTCGATGAGGCGTTGGCCCAGTGTCCAGGCGTTCAGACCCTGGTTTACAAGCGAACAGGCGCCGATGTCGCTTGGGACTCTGAACGAGACCACTGGTGGCATGAAGAGGTTGTAAAATGGCCTGGTTACTTGGCCCCCGAGCCTATGGACGCTGAAGATCCTCTGTTTCTTCTGTATACATCTGGCTCGACGGGAAAGCCCAAGGGAATATTGCATACGACTGGTGGCTATCTCGTAGGAGCTGCAGCCACCGGAAAGTATGTGTTTGACATCCACGAAAACGATCGTCATTTTTGCGCTGGCGATGTTGGATGGATCACTGGCCACACCTACGTTGTCTACGCGCCACTGCTGCTCGGCGTTCCAACCGTTGTCTTTGAAGGCACGCCAACCTACCCAGGCATCTCTCGCTACTGGGATATCATTGCAAGGCACAAGATCACGCATTTCTACGTTGCACCAACCGCTCTTAGGCTCCTCAAGAGAGCGGGATCTCATCCCTCTGACCACGACACTGAAACCCTCCGCGTCCTTGGTTCGGTGGGAGAGCCTATTGCCCCTGAAATCTGGAAATGGTACCACGACACCATCGGCAAGGGCCAATGTCATGTCGTCGATGTAAGTTTATGTGATCTGGCGATTCAACACAACCCCCTCTAGCACATAGATACCCTCAAATATCACCGAGAACTAGAAGAAGCTAACCTTGCTGCAGACCTATTGGCAAACCGAAACTGGTTCTCATGTCATCACTCCGCTCGCTGGCGTTACCCCAACGAAGCCTGGCTCCGCATGCTTGCCCTTCTTTGGCATCGACATTGTTCTGATTGATCCTGTTTCTGGTGAAGAAATACAGGGGAACGGCGTCGAGGGCGTTCTTGCTTTCAAGTCGGCATGGCCCAGCATGGCCCGGACGGTCTGGCGTGATCATCAAAGATATCAAGAAGCATATCTGAATGTCTACAAGGGATATTACGTGAGTCGGAGCCGAGGTTAACCTGAAGGTACTGTTACTGATAAGTACATCTAGTTCACCGGTGACGGAGCCAGCCGTGATCAGGATGGGTTCTACTGGATTCGCGGCCGTGTAGATGACGTGATCAACGTCAGTGGTCATCGACTGTCAACCGCAGAAATCGAGGCTGCAATGGTCGAACACTCTGCAGTCGCGGAGTCCGCTGTGGTGGGCATTGCCGACGAGCTCACTGGACAGGCGGTAGTCGCCTTTGTCTGCCTCAAGGAGGCTTTCAGGGCATCCGAGGATTCCCTTCGTCTGGAGCTCAAGCAGCAGGTTCGTTCAAACATTGGCCCTTTTGCCACACCCAAGAACATTTTCGTGGTCACGGACCTCCCTAAAACTCGGTCCGGAAAGATTATGCGCCGTGTTCTCCGCAAGGTGGTGATGGGAGAGCAAGACCAGCTTGGAGATGTGTCGACGCTATCTGATCCTTCGGTCGTGGGTAAGATCATCGATGTTGTGCACAAGAGTGGGTAGAAGTAGACAGATCAACGGAGATCCTTTGGTCACTCAGAAATCTCTTAAAATTAGAACAATATATGCCTAGATACATCAACTTAGATTAAGACCAAGCTGCCGATCAATATAGTTCGGGGATACTGTCACTGGCTTAGAATAAGATAGGTTTGCTCATCTCGATAAACAGATCAGACTATGGTACTTGCTAAGTTTCACTCGGGTAACGAATAATAATAAGTATATTTTAGGTTCTTAGACAAAACCCGAGTTATCTCGTCACTGATAAGTATTGCGTCGCCATATAATACATTATAATATGTGAGCAATTTGATCCTTATTATGAAGAATGCGAATTATTCCACCCAGAATCATTGATATATACATTAATTAGACTGGCTGGAGGATGTTTTGGAACTATAAAACGGCCTTATGGGTAGTAACTCATATCAACTAGGTATATTATCTGTAGTCGACTAACGTGCTGTGGTTGACTGAAGAAGTTAAGTACGTACGATGAGTCTTTTCTGTAAGTTGTAACAGCAACAAGCTAGCTAAGATCTTCAGTTGTGTTCTGAAAGAGCCGATACATGCAGTGGGATATCGGTATTTGGATGTGACTGTTATTTCTTAACCAGGCGCCAGTAACAGAGTTCAACCTTCCCTACAACCACTCATCTGTTATCGCAGTGTTCAAGTCAAAACCTTGATCATCACCGAGAATCGAAACTGCAGTCTGACCTCTGGATCTTCAGTTCGTAGTAACTTAACCACCTTTTGAGTCCCAACAACCGCCATCCCAGAGTCAGTCTCTTCCTGGGGAAGAAACAAAGGTGGAAAAGTGGCGTGTCATTCTCTTCAAAGACAGTGATCCAAATCGATGCCGCCAAGTGTAAATTTGTAATCAACCCGGCTTCATTGCACTAGCAGTTATGGGCATCGTTCCATCAGAACAGCTGCTATAGCCATGTAAGGGCGTAAGTATAGGACTCTAGTCCTAACTATAACGAAGCTCCATCGTGCATCATATCCTGTCCGGCATGTTCCTGTATGGGTTGCTTGGATCTGCCAGCTCCTCCTCAACAGACTTTATCGTCTTGACAACCTTTGCAGGCGCACCCAAGGCTACAGAGTACGGAGGCAGACTCTTGGTTACCACCGCACCAGCGCCAACGGTACACCCTCGTCCTATGGTAACACCAGGCAGTATGATGACGTTACCCCCGATCCAGCAATCATCCTCAATTCGAATGGGGTGTCCAAACTCAACAAACTTAATCCGAGAGAGGACGCTCGTCTCGTGGCCTGCAGTGTAGATGTGGACATTGGGTCCCATCTGCACACGATCTCCAATGACGACGAGGCTTGTGTCCAGGATAGTTAAGCTGTCCAAGCGGTTGGTTAGTGTTTTACACAAGTAGTCTACGATGCACTTACCCAAAGTTCATGAAGCAGTTCTCACCAATGGAAATATTACAGCCGTAGTCTGGCAGAAACGGTGGCTCAATGACTGTCCCTGGTCCGATTTTACCGAGAAGACCGGAAAGAAGCTCGAACTGCTTGGCGCCGACCTGTTCATAGTTCCCGGTGTTGGGGTCCAGGTTGTTGAAGGTATGGGTCGCGCATCGAGCGTTGTGCCGACCCTCTAACAGCTTAGGATGAAGTGGATTATAGCTGTAGGGAGTAGCAAGAGCCAAAGTTAGAGTGTTACCCTAGGGCAGGGTAGAGAAATGACACGCACAGCATTCCAGATATCATGTTCTCATACTCTTCGCACCAGGGCGTCCCTTTCATGCCCTTGGCCAACTCAATAATCTCAGCATCCTTCTGTTGCTTGGCCATGGCGATAAATGGTCTCCGCAATTGTGGTTATGCTATTTGAATGGTATGGTATCAACAGCAGGAAGTGTCTTGATAATACTATCAATATTTCTGTCCGATGCGGGATTGGGGATGGTACGTGAGTGACAGGCGAAGACTTGGAAACGGTGAAGGCTTGGGATCTGGCATTAAGAAACTTGGCTTTTTGGCCTCTCCACTCCCGTCCATGGGATGCTCCGCACAGTGCTGGATGGCTTCGAAAGGCACGCTCGACGTTACTCATCTATCAAGTCAGACTATAGAAGTTGGAGGGGTCAGTAGAAAACCCGAGATTACCAAATATTCTACTCCGTAGTTGGTGGGAAGATTTGTCTTCATCAACTGCCGCGAGCATGAACTCAGAAGTAATCGACTTAATAATACACTTTTTATTACCATTTTGAGTAGCAATCTACCCGCACTGTAAAAATGCCTTCTTTTGGTAATTGGTTTTACTTCCGGATAAGGAAGTAGTGAACGCCCTCACATGTGTCAGTAGTCAAGAGATAACTACGTTTGTTAGTTACCGAACAGCGCCTTTGTGATAGATAAAAAAGATAAGGAAAAGAAGGGAATGAATGAACGAGCCTTGCCAGGTCAACAAAGACCATAATCCACACTAGCCATAAGGTGTTGAATACTACGTTAACTAACGTTAGTATGCTACCTACAGTATGTAAGTTGCCGGGTGAGTCTTCGCCGAAGTTAAAAGTGGCCCAAGGTTTCAACTGCAGTCTGCACCGAACTTGTCTCGTTGCATTCCCTACTATAAAATAATTGCGAATTGCCTTCAATTGAAGCATTATATACTTGGGAAACCTCATTATATCTCTCAGCATGGATTATACTACGCATGATATTGTGAATGCATTCCGGTCACACCGGCTGCAGTACGTGAGGGCCGACGAGTCGAATGAGAATCTGAAAGAATTTATTCCACGGATCCAGCAAGATCCCGTCATCTACGCCATGGCTGCCCCCTCGATGCTCCAACCGACGAGCAAGAAGCAGTTTGACTCATATCTTGAATCTGTCGTCAACTCGCTACTTGGTGTCGCGATATGCCTGCTGCCCGACAATGACACGAACTCAGAACATAACACCGACCAAACAAAACGTCCGCAACCTACTATCATTGGCATCATGTGCATTGGCTGGGGAGGTATCAGTCCAGCTGTTTCTCATCATCGAAATGCCGAGATAGGCATCACCCTTGCCAAAGAGTATCAAGGTCAGGGCTATGGGCGAGAGGCTATCAACTGGATGCTAGACTGGGGGTTCAAGCATGCCGGCCTCCATTCTATCGGCATCACCACCGCCTCGTACAATCCCAGGGCGGAACACCTTTACCGGAGTATTGGATTTACGCTCGAAGGGCGAAGAAGAGATACTATTTGGCAAAATCGGAAGTGGTACGACTTGGTTGAGTTTGGGATAACAGAGGATGAGTGGGAGAAGCTGCGAGGCTTGAGCTCTAACCAGTGATTAATTATCGGGTTGAAGCAAGTGGATTGGCCATTAGAAGCAGTATAAGCATGTCCCACATATCTATATCTATGATTAATCAACGGGTACCTCAGAGCTACCTAGGCAGAGTTGGTGATTATATGAATTTATTGAACAGGGGCGCCAAACATGAGTTAAGACCGTAGAAATGTCCTTACTCATATCTCGGAAATACCTTGGCGACAACATATCTTCTAGAAATAATAAATATTACCTAAAAGTTCATATACAGGTTATAAGTTAATACAAAGCATCAGAAGAAAATCTTTCTCTTTAAACTACCACTGTATAAATGGTTTAGGTCACTTATGTTCAGCCTTCATCCTGATCTAAGAGCAGTAGATAGTTGACTATTTGTTAATATTTTATCAACTTCCCAGTATATCCAGCATAGTTATTCAGGCAATCCAGAACCATATCCGTTCGAGCCAGTTCCTCGGCTGTACCACCGGCCAGGTTGGCTCCAATCGATCAATCTCTGCCTTCCCAGACCAGAGATCCATCTCCGAGTACTTGACGAACTTGGTCTTCTTGACAATCTTGAACCCAAAAATTAAGCACAGAAAGATTGGGATGTTGATGTAGGGAGGCAAAAAGGTCTTGGCGCTGAACCTTCCCGGAAAGAAGGCGTCAAACCCATTGAAGATAGCCACGATGGTGCAGAAGCAGAGCGAGAAATACGCAAGGAATGGCTGGAGTGGAGATTTGAATGGCAAGGTATTGCGATCGATCTTGTTGTACTTGAGGCAGTAGTAGAAGCGAAGATACGTGTAGCTGACGCTCGCCCAGATTATGAGTGCACCGACCGCGCTCAGATTGCTGAACCAGAAGAAAACTTCAGCACCACGGTTACTGACATTGAGGTAGACCAAGCACCCAAAGGCTGTGGTCACGGCAACGCAGAGATACGGGACGCCAAATCTCTCCCAAGCCAGGATAGCTGGTGCTTTGCCGTCGAGAGCCGCTGCATAGAGAACACGGGTCGCGGCGTAGAAGAGAGAGTTTCCAGAAGACCATGCTGAGGTCAAGATGACGGCGTTGATGATGGAAGGGAGAGTCTTGATACCGCCGTTGCGTATAGCAATAACAAAGGGACTCTGGGCGGCACCTGGAGAGTTGCTGTTGATGGCGTTCAGAAGGTTGGGGTCCTTGGACGATACGCAAAGCCCGACGAGGAAGACCGACAGAACATAGAATATAGCAATACGCCAGAAAACACGACGTATGGCCTTGGGGATATTTCGTCGGGGGTTCTCTGTTTCCCCCGAGGCCATGACAACCATCTCGCTGCCACCGTAGGAGAAGGTTGCTTGGATGAACACTTTCCAGAAGGCAAGGAATCTCCCAAGTGCACCTGGTACAAGGTATTCGTTCATGGGTCCTGGATGATTCCAATACCTGAACCCGATGGCTTCACCATTCGGCGCTCCGCCTACCGTGATGATGAACATCAGAATAATCAAACCGACGATAGTCGTCAACTTGATTGCACCAAAGACAAACTCCGCTTCTCCGTAGATTCGTACAGGTAAGCAGTTGAGTACGACCATGGAGAAGTAGAACACAGTAATGAGGGCGACCTGCGGGATGCTGTTGTGCCAGTAATTGACAATGACAGCAGAGACTGTCACCTCGATTGGCACTCCGATGGCGAACTGATACCAGTAATTCCACGCAAGCGCAAAGCCTAGGGCCGGGTCCACGAAGCGAGCAGCGAAGATAGGAATGGGGCCCGGAATAGGCAGCCATGCAGCCATCTCGCCGACACTGTTGAGGACGCAGAAGATATTGAAGCCAGTAATGGAAAAGCTCAAGAAGGCCGAAAGCGGGCCGGCAGTCGAGAGAACTTGTCCGCTGCCAACGAAGAGGCCTGTGCCGATGGCGCCCGACAAGGCGAGGAACTGCACATGTCGGGACTTGAGTTTGCGGTTGAGAGTACCGACGTTGCGTGTCTCGAACTCGGCTTTGCTGTCGGTAGTTGGGTTGTTGGCTGTGAACGGTGTTGGCTCGATGGTTGGCGATTCTCTCCCCACCTCGACATCGTCATGCTTCTTCTCTTCTCTATCCATGTTGGTGTGGGTTCGATGGATCGGCGGAGCTTGAGGACGAGAGGTTTCGTTTGCGGCTGCTACGAGGACACAATCTGCGGATTGATCACGCACTTCCACTTGGGAAGAGGAGGCATGAACTCAAGGGATTTTTACAAGATGAGACATTAAAAACAACGGTGCATGCTGGGACATGTCCGTGGCAAAACACCGCTACTTGGACCAGACAGGTCTGGCTTGTCTACCGGCTCTAATGTAGTGGTTCACTATGATTTAGTCCAATCATTAATGACTCTACCATCAGAACCTTGCATATGCCCTTTGTTCCGTGGCATGTAACGTAAATGCAGCAAAGTTAACATCTCAACATGTGATGGTTCTAAAACCGCGCCATGTCCCACTCAGTCAGATTGCCCATGCACTGCGGCGAACTAGCTACAGTATATGATCGAGCTCGAGCACCGGAGCCGTATGACCGTGATATGCAGCTACACGGCGCCAAACGTGGGAGGATCTCCTAATAGGTGACGAGACGATCCGCGATAACCGGCTTGGCGTGTATCCGAGGTCGGTAACCCGCTGATTGATAAGGTAATTCGACAAGGATATGGCTCCCAGCCCGCACTATCAATCAGATAAATCTTCCAAAGTCCCACTGGTCCACACTATAGACTAAAGCTCTGGATGTTTTTGGCCTCCACAACCATCCTGCACAGATTAACGTGTAGAGTCTAGCTCCTCATGACATAAGTTCAGGCAAGGTATGCTTAAAAATGCCCTCCGTTCGATGCCCTCCGGATCGTACTCCCGCTTGAGCTTTAGCAACTCGACCAGGTTGTCACCGAACGTCGCCTCCAAGTCCACAAACTCAGGCGCCATCAGGGGTAGATAGGTGCACTCATGGCCTTGTGAAAGTGTGACATAGATGCAGGCTGGCATCGATCAAGAACTTGAGCTGGCATCATATCTTTAACCATAGCTGCGAAGCTTAATCCACTCACTCGTGTTGAAAACAGTCGACTGCATATCTGCGATGGTGGGTGTAAGTGGTGCCAGTCGGCCCACTCGCTCAAGCCATTGGCATGACTCGTTGCTAGCGTAACCGTTCCAGATAAATCCACACGAGAGGGTTATTCCGACGTTTGGGTAGATCCAGATCGACAGCATCAGATAGCATTCATTGGGCAACCCCTTGTATGTGTCCACAAGATCATTAAAGTTGGTCAAGAGGGTGGCGACAGCATCACTCGCAAAGGAGCATGCCGGCTTGTACCTACTACACCAGGTTAGTCATATTCATTAATCATCGGCACAAGTGTTGAGAGCCATCCTTACGTACCTCGCAAAGAGGTCTAGCCTTGACTTCTAGCTTGGCAACCATAGTGAGGCTGCTGCCTCCAGGACTTGATAACTCGTCGCAACTCGAACCGTGTCTCCATGGGGCGACACGGTGACTTCGCTGAGGCCACAAAGGTCGATACTTACAGCATCGAGTGCAGAAAACCAGCCGAACATATCATGTCCCCCGCCACGAACAACGAGGTCCAGCCCGAGATCTAAGCAAGCCTTGACGATAATCGCAATTTCTCTCACACTCTGAGGCTTGGTGATGAGCTGTGGTCGGACTTCATCGTGCTGACCTGTGTAGATGGTAACGACATACGCCGCTCGCGAATTAGGGTGCACAGATCCTCCATCACTAGGTTGTATTCCAATCTTTAGTCTCTTGGTATGGTTAAAGGGCTGGCTGACAATGATGGGTACTGGTCAGCTTCTTTATGCCTTTCAGCTTTCGGCACAGTCGGGATATTAACGAAAAGACATGTCCTAGTGCTTATATCTGCCGCTAGCATCGACTAATAAGGCTCTATAATTATGTGAGGCTGTTCTTCGTTGATGAGAGGATGAATCGATGTATTCCGGGTCACTCTTGGTATACTCCATAGGCTTTTGTCAATATATATTCACCCTCAGGATCATTCTATCACTCCAGTACGTCCCTTTTTGTAAATATCGCATAGAACTTCCGAATCTCTAACAAGACTACGCCTTATTACCACTGTATTTATCCAAAAACCGATTGAATTTGTCATAAAATTCAGCCGTCTCGGGAATATCCATAAGTATAGTGTGGAAAAAGTGCGGTACTCCTGAGTAGCTGTATATCTCAACTTCGACCCCAGCGGCCTGAAGGGCTTCAGCGTAAGCAAAAGCATCATCTCGAAGAACATCAACACCTGCACACTGAATTACTAGAAACCCGCAAAGATAAGCCAATAGTTAGTCATTTGTTCTCCAGGAGAAATAACAGCGTAGAAATGAACAAGGTTGTAATCACTCACATGCTGGTGGAAGATTCTCGAGAGACTCGGCGAGAAGAGGTGAGTGTCGGTAATCAGGCTCCGCGTGAGGCGTATGCACATCCCAAAGACTTTCCATCATCCCAGCGCCGAGGACGCCATTGTCTGCGTTTTGAACGTAGCTACCAAACTCATACTTGTCCCGAGGGAAAAACTTGGGATGACAGACTGCAGGAAAATGAAGAACTTGAGCGATGATGCCGGTGATGCCATTCTTCTTAGCTTCTAGGGCAAGAACTGCAGCCTGTTCAAATAAAGAGGTTAGGTGATGCGGTGAACTGACGAGTAACTTCACTATTAGATCGGACACTTACAAGATGTGCTCCGGCACTACCTCCACCTACGATGATTTTCTCCGGGTCAACACCAAGTGACTGTGCATTCTCCTTACACTGAAACAAGAGGTTAGTCCTACACCGTATTGTTGCCCAAAAAGTCAAGTTCATTCACCCATAAAAGGCCGTCGTAACAGTCGTGAAGTGGCTGCGGGAAGGGGTGTTCCGGAGCTCTGTTGCTGTTAGTGACCAATTTTGCCTCGACTCAAGCACCTAGTTGCACTTACAGCCGGTAGTTAACGCTGACGACAATAATATTGGGATTCGCGGCAGCGTGCACGTTCTCAGCGCCGTCTATTTCGTGATGGCCAACTGTCCAACCTAAACCATGAGTCAGCATCGTCGAATTTATACGCATTAACATCGTAGAGTCCCACCACCACCGTGCATGCGGTACATCAGAGTCGCATTCTGTACGACCTTGGGCGACTTGTAAACCATAAGCTCGATCAGGGTGCCATCGCGGGCAGGGAAGTGGAGTAGCTGCGTGGTTATATCGCGACTACGGTCTGGTCCACCTGGAGGGATAGCAGCATCGGCGGTGCCGGCGAGTCTGCGAAGAGTAGGGTAATCTGGCGCGTCATAAAGCGATTTGTAGGCGGTACTGATAGCGGACTCGATTGCTACAAAGGCGGGATGTTTTTGGGAGAGGTGCCCGTGTTTTGGCAACGGCTTGAAGTCTACATCAACGTTGACGTACTCGGGCTTGGATTTGAATTGCATTGTGGCTTGGCTGTGTGCTTTTGAGTCTCTGTAGTTAATCCAAGGAGGTTTATAGAAAAGTGTGTATTATATACTGAGCTATTTATTAGCCAAAAATTCAGGTGCAGGTCCACTGATAGAAAATGAATAGTGGCCCAGTCATTATGATTCATATTCACCACGCTAGATCCGGTAACTGTGTAACTAAGCCAAGCAATGTAAGTAACCGGGGGATGAAGTAATCAATTGCGCCGCCCCTCTCACTTGGAGGAGATGGCCTAACTTCCGTTAAAAAGCTATCATGAACAACTGTTGAGCACGACACGTAGAAGAGGCATCGGGTTTTAAAGCAGTACAACTATCACACGGCATCTATTTTTCAGCTTGGTCTTGAGATTTGTATTCAGTCTGATACCACTCAATAAAGACTACATAAACCACTCGCAGCCCGTCCGCTTATAAAAGCCTACATCACACTAATGCTCCTTCATCTCAACTTCAGCGGTCAACTTGCTATCGAACTTCTCGGCCCTCTCCGCCAAGTCTCGCTGATAGTCGGCGGTGTACTGTTGCTTATCCACGCCGGGAATAAACCAAGGAGCATGGGTGAACAGGTAGTTCATCTCCTCGAGAGGCAGCTGCTTAGTCTCAGGCAGGAATGCCCAGGCACACGCGGCGTTGGTGAAGTTGCAAATGACAAACACAAGGTAGTAGCGCCATCCGACTGCTTCCATCGCAATGCCTGTGACCTGACCAATCATAGTGTTGAAGGCGAAGGATGTCATGGTCGCGAGAGACACACCCTTGGCTCGCATGCGAGTGTCAAAGATCTCGGCAGGGATGATCCATGATAGAGGTCCGCAGGTGGCAGAGAATGAGAAGTTGTACGCCCAAGTAACGATGATAAATCCCCAACCTTGAGCAGAGCTGCCAGAACCTGGTGGATAGACGACCAGCATGATTGTAGCAATAATGAAGGTAACCATGTTGAACAGATTGCCCCAGATAAGGGTCCAGCGGCGGCCGAAGCGATCGATGAATGCAATGCAGAGCGCCTGTCCAATAAGCGCAATAATGGAGTTGATTGCTTGGTACTTGAGGGCATCTCCAGGTCCGATACCTGCTTGGCCATAGATGGTGACAGAGTAGTATTGAATGGCAGAAACACCAGTCATTTGGATAGAGGCTTGCAGCGCGCAGGCAATCAAGAGGCGACGGAAGCAAGACATATCCTTGAATAGCTCAAGGTAGGACTGGGCTGCTTCCTCATGTTCTTGAGCAATGCTCTCCTGAATCTGTTCGAATTCGGCGCGAACCCAAGGGTCGTCCTCATTGCCATTGCTGTGTAGGCGAGCGAGGGTCTTGAGACCCTTCTCGGGCTTTCCGTTATCGATGAGCCAGCGAGGAGATTCGGGGAAAAGGAAGATGAGGGCTCCAAGGATGAGCGCGGGGACAATTTGAATGCCCAAGGGAATGCGCCACTGTCGAGTATCGGTATAGGCATTGTACGTTCCCCAACCTGCCCATGATGCAATAAGGGCTCCAATACCCAGCATAAACTGTTGAAGGGCGGTCACGGTTCCTGCAATGACGTTAGCAGAGCCTTCTGGTGATTGACTGGGGGTTATATGTACCTCTGATTGAAGGGTGTGCGATCTCAGCTTGGTACAGGGGGATGATCATAGTCAAGTATCCCACTCCAAGTCCAGCAAGAAAGCGGCCTGCCATCAGATAGGAGATCTTGGGTGCAGCAGTCTGCAGCACGCCTCCAATGATGAAGATGATGCTGCCGATGGCAATCGTCCATCTTCTACCCAGGCGTTCCGTGGTGGGGGAAGCGAACCAAGCACCGAAGAATGCACCACCGGTGAACAGAGCTACAACGGCACCACTAAGACAGGTTGTTAGAGGCGCATTATGGGGAATTGGAGAGGAGGTCTTACGTAGACGAGTCGGTACCAGTGACGTTGAAAAGATCGAGGTAGGACTCGGAAGCAATGACTTGAGCAATGACACCCAAATCATAACCAAAGAGGAGCGACCCAAAGGACGCAAACACTCCGACGAGGAACTGATAGATCTTGGGTTTCATCGCGACTGCGGGTATGATGGATAATGCGGAGGTGCAGTGGATTAGCAGAGCAAGTTAATAGAAAGCGAGTGCCAGGGCCTTTAATACTTATGTACCGTACGCGACTCTTGACGCGGTCGATCACCCCATTCGCCCGCTTCTCCAGAGTCTTGGCAACGGGAGAAAGACGAGGAGCTCTAGACTGCTTCTGGTCAGGCCCCGAGTCTAAGGTGACATTCTCCTATTGTCCTTACCGAGTTGACCACCCACCCGAGCGTGATGCCTAGGCGCGCGAATCGCGTTTGTTCCTGTAGCAGGTGGATATCGACAAAAGGACGCTAATACTTGTCATATCCGGGGTCTGGACCTCTTGATCCGGGGTACATGTCTAGCATGTGTAGCTTTTTCCCGCTGTTTTTATTTCATTTCCTCCCCGCTCGTACAGGTCTTATTATCCACGAATCAACATGACCATTGGACTAGGAACCTTAAATATCGACTGTCAGAAGACATAGCGCTCATCCAAATCTCATACTCGCACGAATGTTTGATCGTACAGACCCCTGTGCTCAATCCAAGCGCTCTGGAACTCGGCACAGCTGACACTCGACGGGTCACAAGAGCTGAAACTGCAAAAGTCTTCGATCGCGTGGCGAGATAATCGCGACTTCAAGTTCCCCACAATCCCCAGCCTCTGCAGTGACCATCAACAACACCTCACTCAGTTCACAGCCAGGCAACCTGACTTACAACATTCTGGCAATCTTATTGTTTCATGATAAATTCTCGAAAATGAGGAGCCAACTATTATATAGCGTTAGATATGCCAGCACGTCTACTTCAGCCATTAAATAAGTCCATTGTAGCATTTTGCCTTGTTCTCCACTTCCGGATATGGATGTGGCCTGAGCCGACAAAGGAGGGGACCCATTGCCTCGTGATTACCAGGTGGAGATCACGCCTTTATCTTCCCCCCGTTGATTGAATTACTGTCTCAAGTCTACGATGCATATTCACAGCAACTAAACATCTCGGTTCGTTCCTAGTCTCGTTTTGGAGTCCAAATCGAGATGGACCTGACTCCTCGGGTCTGCTTTTATCTACTATGCCACGATCAAAGGCTCGCTTAAGAATAACCCTGCTACCCAGGTAGCCAGGTCAACACTGAGTCAAGTTACAGTGGGCCTCGTCGTTTAACCATAAACATTCCTGTGGGCTTGATATCGTGGAGACGCGGGGCACTATCGAAATTAACCAACGCATCCAAGCGTGTCGGCACTTTCCGCCCATTCTACTCCGTACATCTTTTGACATCCATGCTTAGGCCCGACTTATCCCCCACAATCCATGACTCCGGATCACGATGGCAAGACAGGCCCTCTAGGGTGACTAGTTCAGACAGTAAGGGAATATACGGAGTAGTAGGTAAACAATAGTGATATATAATGAGTCTTACTAAACGTATAGCATCAGATTACTAGATATACAGCATATATAAC
>JADDON010000436.1:0-34806 GCA_017140175.1 Fusarium staphyleae
ATCTAGCCCTAACTGGGGCTACTACTTTATATCTTTCTTAGGAGTTAGAGGGTGCTTTAGGGTATATTTAACTTAATACTAACTATATCCTATAACCTATATAATATTAGCTAGCTTTATAGAGGTATCTTTAGATAAGACTTTATAATAAAGTCTCTTATTATAAGATAGCTCTTTTAACTATTAATTTCATACTTAAGATAGCTCTTAAAGAGGACTATAGCTATAATTTTAACTAGGGGTCCTAAGAGGTATAAATATATTATATTATAAAATAAAGCCTTAGCTATTAATTCGCTAGTTACTCTAGCGACCTTATAGTCCTTAGATTAGGCTATTATCTTTATAGATATAAAATTTAGTATTAGAAGTTATTATTATATAAAGAAATAGGCAAAATAGCTATAAAATTAAGGAAGTTATAGTATTAAAAATAGCTACTTATAATAGAAGCTATAGCTTATTATATAATTATTTTACTACTCTTTCGCTATATTATAGGTTATATTATTTTAGGTAAAAATTTTTATTAGATATACCTTTTTATTGATTTTGCCTATAGATATAGTTAGAAATTAATTATCAGTACCTATAGTCAAAATAGCCAATAAGGGGTAGGTTACGGTAGGGCAGGTATAAAAAAAGAAGTAGAAATGCACATTTATAACCCCTGCGGACTGTACTATAGATACAGCTGCTAGAGACGCAAGGGGCAGCCAGCCACGCGGGTGAAGAAGAACAGAGATGGCATGCTGGCTGGTCTATCCGTGTACTCTTCCATAACTCACCTGAGGAATTTTAATAATTAAGAAACTGTTACTAGTTACAGGGTGAACATGACTTCTATAGTTCCCCTTAGGGGTGAGAATTAATTGCATCAATCCCTCAACTAACATACATCATATTAAACACTGCCACTGCACGGCATCCTCTAATAAAACTCTGTTGAACCTGCAGCTCCTCGGCCGACCTTCAGGGGGGCGGGTACTACAGTTCGTTTGCTTCTAATCAATTACAGCAACTCAACCCCTTCCTCGGCGAACGACAGACAATCCGGGCCGATCTAACTTAACCTGGTTAGGATTCCATTCTATTGGGGTGGCTAATATTAGTTACTTCAATTGCATTTGTTAGTTAGAGCCTCCTTCTCATGCGCCAGATTTGTTTCCCCGTCGATCAACTTGCACAGAAGCATACATAACTTATCCTTATAAACCACTATTTTTGCTTCTGGCGCGCCTGAGAGGCTGCCTTGGGTTCATCTTCTGTCTCGCCTCCCACGATTCTAACTAGTGTGAACAGTTCTGTTCTCTCCCCTCTCTTAGCTCGTCAACCTCACAACTCCACCATCTCCTTGACAACCTTATATATAACCCTACGATATAGCAGCGTCAACATGTCGCTCCCGTCGACCAAACCCGCCCAGCTCTCCATCCGCTCCTTCTTTCAAGCAAAACCACCCCAATATGCTCCTCCGCCTTCAAAGGACTCCTCCGCCGCTCTCTCCAGCCCGCCGCCTCCAGCTCAAACAGCTCCGGTCCCTCCACCTTCGGCCGCACAGCCAGAGCTCCAAACAGACGATGCCCCTGTACCGTCATCATTCGAGATTCCTCCTCTGCCAGCTTCACTTCCCCGGGAAGCTTCCATCCGCCTCGTCTCCACCTCCGATCTGAACGCCCTACGTCGCATCAACGCTCTCCTTCTCCCCGTCAGTTATGCCGACAGCTTCTACCAGCGCGCAGTCGATCCCGCCGCCTCTGGCCGCTTCTCTCGCGTTATCACATGGGCCCACGACGGCGCTGAACCCAAGGTTGTCGGTGGCGTTGTCTGCCGCGTTGAACCTGTGCTCGACTCCAACAGCCAGGGTCAGGTGCCACAAAATCTCTACATCCAATCGCTCTGCCTTCTCTCGCCCTACCGATCTCTAGGTCTGGTAAATGCTGCCTTGGATAACATCATTGCGACGGTCATTGCGGATCCCAGCCTCAATGTGGCAACGGTTACGGCCCATGTTTGGACTGAGAATGAGGATGGCCTCAAGTGGTATGAAGGGCGAGGTTTCAAGCGTGAGGATCAACCCATCCGCGGATATTATCTAAAGCTACGCCCTGACTCAGCCTGGCTCGTCCATCGCCCCGTCAGCGCTTCCGTTCGAAGCTCGCTGCCTTCCGCGTCGTCCGCGCCTACACGACCCCTGCCAGCCAGTACAACCGCGGCCGTCGTCAACCTCCCGCCCATCTCTGGGCCACCCAAAGATGGCACCACCCGACCACCGCTCCCTCCCACTGGACGCTCCTACCAGAGCCAACGTCCCGAAACTGAGTGGAACGACCTGCCCGATGAAATGGCGCCTGGACGACTTGTGCCACCTCGCACAAACACGGGCGAGGCTGGCTCCGGTGCGAGTTCTAGGAGCAGCTCCACGGCCCGGAAGAAGAGAGACCGGGCGTATCCAGCGGCCGCCTTTGGGAATTAGAGCATGAGATAACAAAAGACAAAGACCATGGTCGATGACCTTTTATAAAAAAGAGACGGGAAACGCTTCATGATAGTATACGGTTTAATAGGCGGGAATAAATAGACAGACCTTACAGGTTAATGAATAGACAGATACAGGCCAACCCTTCTAAGAGGATTGATAGATGCTGAAACTCTCACATGCCATGCTACCAATTCAGATACACCATCATATACCACACTACCTCATCTCATACAGTTTTCTTTTAGATAGGGAAACCCCACTCAGAAAAGGCTCAAACAACATGAAACATTTGGAACAAAACGCCAAAAAAGTCCCGGGAAATAAAACACATCCATCATGACATGGGCATATATACACACTCAAGACTCGGTAAACATGCCAAAAGGCCCCCGAGGATGACCAATCGGTATAGTGTGGTTTCTTACCTATGCCTGTTCCACCAGAACGCTGTCAGCGCGACCGCACCAATGATGCCGCCGACTAGCAACGCCGTGTTTGAGATGGGAGAGTCTGGAACTACTTGAGCGTTAGCAAAGGACCTGGAGGGGGGAAGGGAGGACACATACGGAGCACGTCAGAAGACTTGCGGGCCCGGTTGGATTCGGATCTCAAGTCAGTCAGGTAATCCTCGGGCTTCTCCCTACCGGCGGCAACGAGAGCGATGAGAGCGGCGCCAACACCGCTGCCGTCCTTGGCAATTCCAATGCGAATCTTCTCAGCACCCTTGGGGCCAATTCCATCAATGTCGCGGAGAGCCTCGTATATCATGTCGCGGAAGAAGGGGTAGTGCTCCACCAGGCTGCCGTCGACACCAATGTCGATAACCTCCTCGTCGATATCGTCGAGCTTACCCGACTGGAGGGCGATGGCGCCAATGGCGACAGCAGATAATCGAGCGGCGCGGCGACCGACGGCGTTGGAGACGGCCTTGAAGGCCTGGGCATCTTCAAGCGAGGGCGTGTAGACGTGGAGCAGGTTCTCCAGCTCCTGGCGGAGGGTTGATAGTTCGGGGGTGTTGTCGGCGGCTGCTACAGACATGATGGAGCTATCCAGTCCCCAGGGCTTCAAAAACCCGGATTGGGGTGCAATGCTGGTGGTGGTGCCCCAGTCGTTGAAGCTCGAGTTGAGATCCTTGAAAAGAGACGACTTTTCGCTATTGATCATGTCGGCCACGGCGAGGCGCACAATCTCGCCCAAAAACATACCCGACACGCGCTTCTCAAACATCTGGTCGCCAGGATTCACGCTCTGGGCGTCAAGGGCTTTGTCCCATGCGGTCGATGGCAGAACATTGAGCTGGTTATCGAAGGAGCCCCATTCGGTGTTGACAACCATCTCGCCCGTTGATTTGTCGTAGTCGCCTGTGATGGGTTTCTTGATGTTATCCAGCTTTTCCATGTAAGCGCCATTGGTGCCAGTGCCGAAAATGGCACCCAAAACGGAACGGCTCTTGCCAGTAGAAGTGTACGAGCGGGCCATGAGCGTGCCGACCGTATCGTTGACGAGGGCAGCGACCTTGACAGGGAGGTGAAGGTTGTCAATCTCGGTCTGGAGCAAGGCGCAAACGTCCTTGCCCACGGCGTCACGAATATCGAAGCCCTTAGTCCATCGGATCAGCAGGCCCTTGTTAATGGCGAGCTGCTTGACGGGGAAGCTAAAGGTGAAGCCCAGGCGGAAGATATGCTCGTCTCGGTAACCGGAGGAAGTGCTTTGGGTGTTACGCCGGCGGAGATGGCTCTCGAAGTGGTCGGCGTGGTGCTCCTTGAGAAAGATCTCGATCTGTTTAGCAAGGAAGGAGAAGAGCTCCGAAGAGGTTTTCGCAACCATAAGCTCCTTGGGGATGGCGACCTTGTTGAAAGTAAGGTTAAAAGTGGTGTCACCGTTCAGCGTGATGGAGCAAACTCGAAAGTTGGTGCCGCCCAAGTCAACGGCGAGATAGAGGCCCTACGAGACAAGAAGGTTATGTGAGTTTGAATCTAGAGCTGCGGATCCGAGATTATTACCTTTTCAGTGCCATTGGGGACACCTGTGACGTAGGTTGGGATCTGCTGCAGACTGGTACCTTCTGTAGAGAGACCCTCATCTGTAGGACATCCGAATTAGCCCTCATTTGAGTGAAGGAGTGGATTGTGATAAAATAGTATCAAGTTGAGCGTCATTATGGAGAGACTCGACGGGGCATTGCGCAAAGCAAGGGCGAAGGCAACATACTCATCTGCCTCAAAAACTCGTTGACATGACGGTTCAGGTCGTCATTGGAAAAGTCGAACTCTTGAACGACGCGGTTAGACTCGTCGGCGAGGGCCATGGTGAGAGGCTGCGAGGTGGGCGGCGCAGTCGGGAAGAGAGATGGAATGTAGCAGACGGAGTCGAGGGCTGCACGAGCTGGCGATGTCGAAGGAGGAGGATGATAATAGTAGTAGAGCTGGCGAGGAATAAAGAAGCCGAGGGGATGATGTAAGAATGAAGGAGAAAAGAGTTGGAGGAGGGAAGAAAATGAGCCCGAGCTGGTGGAGGAGGACAAGACGTCGCCGAGCTGGAGCTGTCGCTGGAACTGGACCTGGAGCTGGATGAGCTGACAGAAGCTGTGTCAGTGGCTGAAAGATATCCAATGGCGACCGCTGGTGGGGGGGGATCAATGTACATGTACTCAAGGGAGGGGCGTGGAACAGCAAGTAAACCCGGCGGGAACAGGTGGACGAGACGAGTTCAGTGGATTCCAGCACCGACCGGGAGCTTCACTTTTTCCCTTTTTCCCCTTCTCCTGACCAAGACTGAAGACTGTGAAGCACCGAAGCCAATTGAAGTGTCGCCGGGTGGCCGTGGAGAGCCCGCCCGAGTGGGGAGATGCCCGTGGATTCAAGGGTGTGGTGCACCGGGGGTGCGGGGGAGAAGCTGTCGAGGCTCCGCTAATACGCCGAGCTCGCCCGTGTCTCCGTCTTCGTCTTCATCATCAACCTTCTTTTTCTTTTCCTCCTTGGTCTGGTCCGGTCAGGCCATGATGCTGTGCATGCATGATCTCGCTGGGCCCACCCAGGCCTGCGGTACGAGTTGGAGAAGGTTGGCGGGCATGGATGCAGACTTGCAGCGATGACGCCGGGGAAGCTGGGGGAGGATAATGAACTGACTGTGGGAAAAGCGGGATGATGGAGCTTGGACAAAATGAATGATAGAATTGAGAAGGCTGCTCACCACTGAAGCGACGACGACAACAACAACGACGATAGCCACGAGCCTCAGAAACATCCGTGGCCGTGGACCTTTCCTCGTCTCGTTCCCATCTCCATGCCCAGATCCATGTCGTGCCCCCATACTCTCGACACACCACCACTCCCAAGCCAGGGCCCTTGCCCTCTGTTCTCGTGGTAGAGGCGAACGGATGTTCTGATTCTGATCGATCCCGTGCCCGTGTTTTTCACCTTCTCCGAGTAAATTCTTCCCGGGTGAAGGCCTCGTGCTATGTTCGTACCAAGGAGCCACCTGCAGCTCAAAGTTGGAAAACGGGCCGTCTCGTCCACGCCGTTCCACCGGACTTCGGCGTAAAACTCCCGTCGAGCCTCGGCGCTGGAATCTCGTGAGTCCCGGCTGTGGTCCAAGTCAAGTGATAAATGTTCCTGCGATGACTTTAGCCGCAAGATGCAAGGCACGACCCCGTGGGTAATTGGAAGAATACCACAGTCGTCCGTTGGCTGGCCGGTTCGTCCTCGCCAGTGAACAGTGGCACGACCTGGGAACGAGAGTTAGACCGTGACCTCGTCGTGTTTTTCTAGCGGCGTCCGATGCAGCAGCATTTGATGCAGAACAAGGTGCAAGCAGCAAGAGGGTGAGAAGCCAACACGTTATCTGTACAGATGCAACTTGACGCTAGGCAAGCTTTGGGCTTCATTCCATGACACCGCTACTTTACACGATGCCCTCGAAGCTATCTTGTTCTCCAAGGTTACCTCGAGGGACTCATACACTAACATTACTATCAAGTAGAAAAGTCATATCAGTCACGCTGTATAACTTATATACAAACCCAGCTTTGGTTATTGCATATTCTCATGGCAACCTCTTGGACTACGTACTTCGTAGTATGCTCTGACTCTGCAATATTCCCTGACAAACCCCAGCTCTAGATCCCCCACGTCCATCGGTTGGCTGTTCCGAGCTCGGGGTCCCCAGCCAAACGACAACCAGGACTGGGGCTCTCACCAAGGCCTGCTGTTGTCCGCCTTGAACTTTCAGTACCGACAGAGCGGCATCGCCTTGGTCTATTTTAAGTCATTAATAGGCAAAGAGAACTCGAGCAGTTGTTGATTGGAAAGGGAGCTTCTTTCCGAGCTACCTCTCGCCAGCTGCAACTCAAACTCGGGTCGATACCACGTTCCGACAATTTTCCAAGTGACCTAGAGATCTGCAGTAAGGGTTACATGCGAGGTCTAGCCATTATCGCGGAAAGACATCAAGTCTTGGAACAATCTGCGTCTTGGTGGACGCGCTTCAGTGCAGCCGACCTAAAGAAATCGATAGAGCTGCAGCTGCTCAATGCTAAGCTGACACATACAATTTAAGACGGCGATATCCATTCTATACTCCTTGCTTGAGACATAGCAACTTGGGGGCAACACTTCCAACAACTCATCTCATAAACTAGCAATCAAGTTCTTGGTCATTATGCTGGGGCATGTAACTGAACACCAACAACTGCATGACATAACTACATCACATGTTGTCATGACTTACAGCAGTCTCAGAACTGAGGCCCCCCAACAGGTGAGGGAGAAAGACACGCATGTTGTATTTGTCAAAATCATCAGAACGAGCCCTGTCTTAAACATCAAATGGTTTTACACCACCATCCTTTTAATTCAATAACCTATAGTAATCATCGTACACGGCTTCCTCAAATCGCTGTCATGAAACCTGCCTGGCTGCCTGCTGCCTTGCCCTTGGCTTGCCTGCCCGCCTGCCTTCCGTAAATACCGACCTTTACGCCAGATAAACACGCACAAAAAGGGGCATCAGACAATTGCACAAAAGTATTAAGATAGAGAGAGCGGCAGGCTCTGAATATCACCTCATTCGGCCTCCTTGGTATATGACGGTGGCCAGCACATGTTTCGAGAGTGGTGAATTTTGGTGTAGTTTTTTGTTCGTTGTTCGAAATTATTTGGTGATAGAAACACCTCGTTGGTGTGGCCTCCAACGAAGCCGCGCGGGGGAGGGGGGTTATGAGTTTGGGGTTCGTTCTTCACATGATAATGGCGGGAATGTCGACGTTGGCCTTGATCGACTTGTGGGGTAGAACACTGCCGCCGTTGACGTAGATTTCGTCGCCGATTGTGACATCGTCACCAAGGACCGTCACGTTCTCGAGGCGGGCCCAGCGACCAACGGTGCTGTTCCAGCCGACAATCGTGGACTTGACCCAAGCGTGGTCCTTGACCTTGGACCCGCGGAGCAGCACACATCGCTGCAGCCGGACACCGTCACCGATAACAACGTCGGGGCCGATAGTGACGTTGGGTCCGATTCTGCAGTTCTTGCCAACCTTGGCTGAAGGGTGGATCAGGACGTTGCCGCCGTGGACATAAGGCTCAGTGGGAGGAGTGAGCTCCTTGCTGCCCTTCTTGGTGAGCGAGGAGAGATACAGGCATGTGCCGCTGAGGAAGTCCTTGGGCTGTCCAACGTCCATCCAGAAGCCGTCGAGGTCAAACGAGTGCAGCTGGTTGTCGCGGACCATGGCAGGGAAAGTCTCCTTCTCGATCGAAGTCGGGCGAAGCTCGATACGGTCGAGGATGGAGGTGTTGAAGATGTACATGCCGGCGTTGATACGGTTGCCGACAAACTCGACGGGCTTCTCAACGAATCGGTCGATGAGGGAGCGGGAGCCGGGCTGGTGGACCACGACTCCGTATTTAGAGGGCTCTTCGACCTTTGTGACGACAATGGTGCCCTCGTTGCCGTGGTTCTTGTGGAACTGCAGTAGGTCCGCGAAGGGGTAGTCGCAGATGACGTCCGAGTTGAGGACAAAGAAGGGAGAGTCATCCTTGGCCAGAATCGACTCGGCAAGCTTAAGGGGTCCGGCGGTGTCGAGGGGCTCGGTCTCGACAGAGAACTCGATGTTGATATTGTACTTTTCCTCGTACTGCGGGGTATGTCAGCCTGGCACCCATGGCGCTCGTGTCACGGTATGAATCGCTTACCTCGGCAAGGAACTTCTCCATAATCTCAGGCCTGTAGTTGACAGCAAGGACAATGTCAGTGACACCAGCTGCGACCAGCGCCTCAATCTGGTGCACAATCATGGGCTTGTTGCCGAACTCGACAAGCGGCTTGGGGAGAGTCAAGGTCTGCAACAAGGCGCGAGGCCGTTAGTCTACCGTACGAGTAGTATAGTGAGCTTTGTGCAAGCTCTGCGCAACTCGCTCATGGAGACTCTGCGGGAGGACGTACGAGAGGGCGAAGGCGTGTGCCGAAGCCGCCGACAAGAATGAGTCCTAGAGGCATGTTAGCTTCGAAAACGACTCGTACGCAGGAGGTTTGGAGACATACCCTTCATGATTGCGGTATTGAGAAGCTGCACGTATGCGATTCGGCCGAGGGCAAAGGGGTAACCACGAATGTGAGTGAGAACAGGGAGCGACAAACAACGGCGAGGTCCCGAAAGGAAAGGAAGTAACCTCGACTGGATTAGATTATAAGATGATATTGCAGAGAGGAAGTGAGGAGGAAGAATAGTTGGCGAGGGTCAGAGAGAGAAGAAGGAGGAGAAGGCAAGAAGAAGAATAAATTCAGAGGCCGACTTTGAATTCAGGAGGGAAGGGGAATGGAAGTGGAGTGGGGATCTAAAGGCCAACGTGGGAAGATGTTGATGGAGAGTGGGAGAGTGGAGTCGCAGGGGGTTTCTCATAAGGGTTGAGGTACATGCAGCTTGTACCTCGACCTACCTCGACCGACCTTGGGGATCTGCCATGGGTCTCTTCCAATTACATACAGTAACTGAAATGCGCCGACGAGCGAATAGCCCAACATTACTCCGTAGAGACAAGATACAGCAGCTTCAGTTATTCCTCATCCCTCTTCTAATCTCACTGATCCCACACTGCTCATCTTCTCCATCAACAGCCTTGAGCACTTTGTTTGTACCGTTGACCCTTCAAGTGCTCAAGCTATCCCGTTCGACACTAGTGGCCGCCGACGCCTCATGGGCCCTACCTACGGGCCACACAGGCGAGCGATCCTCGACACGAGGCCCCGTGATAAAAGGCCACGGGAAAGGGGTCCAAGACACCAATCATGGCCTTCTTTGCGGGGCGAAGGTGGCTCGACACCATTTCCCCTGGCCTGGCCGAAATTGGCCTCTTCATATTCTGATTATAGCCCCCCTGAAGAGCGTGGGATATATTCCAGAATTGTCTTGTAGCGCCTTTGCAAGAGCAAATATGGCCACATCCTGGAAGCGACTTACATCGATCCTTTAGATGAATTAGGGTAATATCGTACATAGTCCGGAGTAGTAATAAGTACCACCCCGAGCAACAGCAAAGCTCCAGCTGAAGACCCCCCTGCTGGTATTTTACACGTCTGGCAAGCGTTCCGACTATTGGCTATCTGGCTCAAACTCTCAGTTAGGAGCCATTTCTCGTTCACGGGCCCCAAAGAACTTCACTGTTTTCCTGCTCCTCCTCTATAATCTGGCCTCCTTTTTCTTACATGTCTCTCGTGTCTCATGTTTACCAACGTCGTGAGTGGCATTAAAGCATAGTGGCACCATGATCGTCATCCTGCTTCTGCCACATGCAGGAGGTGACCAGTTCCAATGTCAGCAACCCATGGATGCTTTACGAGCTGTTATTACTGTCGAAACCCCCTTTTCAGTTTGCCTCTTCGTGTTGATGAGACTCGCAATCGCGTCTTCTCTTGTGTGTGAATGAATGTACGAATACCACCTCTGCCATCCGATTGGTTCATCTCCCTTTGTATTTGGTCGCAACGACTCCCAATTCGATACTTGTCTCCCCCTCCCTCAGCCTCACCCGACTGACACGTCCACTCACATCATACTGCATCTCGCGACCCAGCAACTCGTCGCAGATCTCCCAATTGACGCCTCCCCATCAGGCTTAGCTTCATCGTTCGTCTGCATCCGGGGCGGCCAAACGAAGCCCCATGACCCCGTAAATCTTTTCAAGAATAGACTTCATCAGCTTTCTCACTGACTGGTCATAAGCATATCAAGATACAACTTACATCTGCTACTTGACCCAGTGTAACCTCAGAACGATGGTGGAGAGATGTTCTCGATCAGCCAGAGCTCAATTCAACCATCTCGTTAAGATTGCTTAAGTTGTTCAAATGCTACTCCTCTTCTTCTCCGGTCTGATCGGCAGCCTGTCTCTCCCCCGCGATGCCAAAGGGGTGGGAGCACGAGGTCTGTCAGACGGTGGCGATCTTTTATTACACCTACAGCGCCCAACGGGCCTCGAACGTCATCGCAGACATTCAAGTGCGAACTCTGAAATTGTAACATGACTGGCTAACTGGTTGCTGTCGTTGGAAACTAGCTTGACACTGATCCAGGGTAGAATCTCGATTCTATCTTCCTGCACAGGTGAAGCTAATGTCATCGCATCAACCCTTCTATCAAATATTTATCGATATTCTCTCATTGCAAATTCTTCATTCATCACCCGATTCCTCATAAGAGCGCATATAAGGACAACCCGGCAAACTACAACTAGATTATATAGGCACTGTCTAAGTACATAGGTGTGAGGCTTCACCCTATTGTCTTTTGGTGTAATGACAGTCAAGCACCTGAGAGAATGAATAGCATCCCTCCCTCACTCTTCCCAGTCCTCACCAGTCTTGAGCATGTCTATTCAATAATCGTCCATATAGCACGACGAGAATAACGTTTCACAAGAAAAAGTGACTTTATCCCTGCGTGCTTCGTTTATTTCCATGGATTATTAGGCTTCCCCGCGTTTCGCTACGCGCTCACCGAGAGCAACGCTTGTTGGCTAGGTTGACCCTAGGCGCTGATGCACGGAATGACTGACTTTTGTAACCGAGCTTGCAGTTGGTCAATTGATCTTTGCGCCTATTGTTGTTGTTTTTTATACTCCTTGTTGGAGGTTAGCCAATGGTCATAAATCTGAGGTGATGTTGTTTCCCTTGATGCCAAGATAAAGTATGGTTCAGTCACTTACACGGGCAAGGTAAAACCAACGCCAAAGGAAACTTGCACGTGGTGTCATCCTATCTGTAGAGCGAGAAAGAAAAATGTCGTTATCATTATTATCGTTAATATTTGTCTTATCATCATATCCATCAGAGTCCATTCTCGTCCTCGTCAAATCATCCATTTCATCCAGCAAGTTCATCGTCATCCTCCTAGGCCCTTCCATCTCGATTGGAAAATTGTGTCAACGCTGGATTCCACCATGTTCAAACTTTTACCTCGTTACACGTCCTCTCGTTCGCTTCGAATGTGCATATCCCCCTTTCGTGCACCGCCAGAAAATTATGAAACAAGAAAAGCCAGCCCATTTCTGCCTTTCGCTAATTTTGATCAGAAAAACAGTTTCGAAAGAAACCTGACAAGATATGCTTTTTTCTTCTTTTTGATCGTTTTGTCGTCAGAATGCCGTCCAATACGCGTAAAAGGGACTGGTGTGGTCTCGTGAAAGACTATTCCCTCCCTTATGAATAATGCCACAATATCATAGAGCTTTTGTCCAACCGCCAACCGTTTTCCTCCTCTTTTATTGTTGAGCCTTGACCCCCCTGTTGACTGGTGGTAACTTCGCACATGTCCTCACAAGATACCAAGATGGCACCTTGGTGGTAGATGATAAAGTTAGCATTACCACCGCAATAGATGTTGAAGCTCCAGGTCGTTAATAGTGAGTGATGGCTGTCGAGAACGGGCCGAATACCCGGATGAGTACCAACGGGAAGGCGGGAATGTAAACATAGCAAGACATCCCACGAACAAAAGCTAATACAGTCTTTCGTGGGTAGCCAAAGACGAAAAGTAGTAAGAATAAATCGCAAAATGCCGGCCGTAGGAGTGTGAAGTTTCATCTAAAGTCGTGTCGTATCATCATGAGTCGTTGAAAATGGGGAAGGAATAAGAATGAATGCGTCGTCGTTATTCTCTTCCTCCCCCTTCAAAAGAGAAAACAAATATGAGAAATCGGTGATCCTTCCTCGAGTCTCGTGAGAGAGATTGCCAAGGGAGGTACGTGGTGTGGGTATATCCTTTGGGACTGCTGTGAAGCATTTCAACCGCTTGTAAGTCGTCTTGTGCCCGGGCTTTCATGCCCGTGCTTCCAAGCGTGGTTCCACGTGAGTGACTCCCATGTCGATCTAAGCCTGTCGGTGTACTTGAAACTTGGACACAAATAACCGCTGCAAGCTGCGCTGTGACAGCTTACTCGAACGAGGCAGTTGAACTGCTGCTCGAGTGGTGACCCGATCGCCTGCTGTGACGGTCGCTGTCCCGGGAGGACGTGTGGCGGCTCTTACGGCGGTGGGTCGTCTCCTGGGCAGGGAGGCCCTGGACGATACCGTTGCGAGCCAGCATACCTCCGTTGACGGAGAAGTTGCGGCACACCATAAAGGCACGCATCGCCGCGTTCTCCTGAGCCAGGCCGTCGGACTCGTAGGCGAGATCCGTCTGATACTCGCGGCCGTTGACAAGGACGAGACAGGTGTAGCCATTGTGATCCCGGTAGCACTCGTACATTGGGTCAGTCCATCCCCGGCGCCGGCAGAGACCTATTTGAAACTTGGTTAGCCTGAGTGTCCTATACGTTCTGTGTTTGAATAAGTGAGGTGTGGCAAGATGCCCGCACAGCGGGGCGAACAGCTCAAACTCTTCCAGGGTGGAAGCGGGACAGTAATATATCGAGGGCCAGAGTGCTTGCTATCCTGTCCATTCAAGATGTACATCTGGTTTCATCCTGAGTTCGTATCCAGAAATGCTTGTGAAGCAGAAGTGCAAGACCGGCTTCGGCATCATCGATAGTCACGAACCAGCGGGGAAGTCAGTTTCACACGCCGTGACATGTTTTTCCTTGTTCGAGGCGGCCGCTTGATCAATTGCCAACCACCAGGCAGAAATTGGCTTGTAATAAGAGCTGTGTTGCATAATTGACCAACTTACTCTCAAGATATTGCATATAGAAACCGCCCATTGTGGAATTATTTTAGTGGCGTTCACCGAATGGGCCGGAGCGTCGATGCCGAGGAAGATTGCGGTTGAAGGAGCAAAGAGTGTGGGGTCTCCGATCAACGAGGCAGCTCAGGGAGAGGAGCTCCGAAGGGGAAATGGACCCGGAAAAGAATGAGGAGAAACGCTTGTCTAGAGGCAAGAAAACAGACGAAGCAAAGATGCCAATTCCGTGTATGAGCCCTTGGATGAAGCTCAATGGAGGCAGCAGGAAGATATCAATCAGTGCCGATGTGGGTGGAAGACTGAGACAGGTGCTAGGGAAACAATTGAGATCGAGACAACCCTTGCGAGCGTTGATTGCGTGTTGCTGGAGGGGGGTTCCTGTCAGATCGGCTCTCGAGTCGTATCGTGTATGGGAGTTGAAGGAGTTTGGAGAGAGAGGGAGGGGAGGGGAATTATGTTTTTTTTTCCCTTCCTTTAAGCAAAGACAGGAAAAGCTTCTGCTCAAGAAGTAACTCCGTCGTGAGTGCATCTGGCTGCAGACGAGTTGAGCCGATGGAACGGCGAGACATGTGTGCCTTTATTGCGGACAGGCCATGCTTTAGGTTGTTAGCGCGGGGGCCGGGGGTGTCTGGAGACAAAGGACGATGCGCGAATGGAGGCAGATGCAAGCAACGGATGCGGCTCTCGAAAGAGTGTGACCCATTTTGCTGTGTTGGCCTACCTGGTTGCCAGTTGATCAAAACCGCTGGCGACTAGGCCACTCCACTGCAACACATGGAGGGGATGCAGCAACTAGGCGATCTCTGATAAGTCTCAAAGTTAACGCCTTCGGCCACCGGCGTACCACCAAAGGACCTAGTCTGTTCCAGTTTTTTCTTCTACCTTTTTCTTCTCTTCCGGGGTCCAGCCTCCCAGAACGGGCAGTGGTTTGTTTTGTTTTCTTGGTTCCCTTTCGCTTACACGCTGGGCTTCTGTTCCAAACTCTGCGTCAATTGCTGTCCCCGGAAGAAGCAGCCAAGGCCAAATGTCACGGCCGTTGCCGACCTGACGAGGGCAAGGATGGCATAGCCTTCGGAAATGGGGACAATGGGCCCCGTCAAGGACCCGGTCTATGAAGCTCCTGCAGACACGCGATTGAAGATGCACCACTACTACTACTGTACATGTACAGTAGGCATGGCAGCAATTTCCAACTTGCTTTAGCTTCAAGTCAAGTGGCAAAGAGGAGATCGCTGCAGTGGCCCAGAGCGGGTAACTTGTTTCTGGCTATCAAGTCGGACGCCTGAAAAGGCCGAGTTGACGAGCGAGGGGGGCAAAACTGACCTGCAGCCATCATGAGGTAGACAAAGCGAAGCAATACGTACGCATCGACATCACCGACGAGACCACAAACGCAGGATGTGCCTGGCTCACTACCACCATCTGGGCCTCCGAGATCTCTACTCTGGCGGCCACTAATGCACAGCAGCCAGGCCACCCAAAGTACCTTCTGGTAACGTTTTAGGCACAGCAAAGCCAGACGCCGAACCTGGAGGGACAGCGAGGGGTAGCCCACCACTGCCCACTGTGATCCCCTCTTCCTCAGCGCCGACGGTCCCGTAGCCGGAGCTCCAGCTGCAAAATAATCCAGCCTGTCCGAAGTACTGTACCTGCCAGGCTATCGCCATCGATGCCGCAGTCGACTCAAAGCGGAAATTCAGGGTCGGCGGTTGGTAACTAAGTTATCTGCCAGGATCTCTTGAACCCCGTCTGTCGCGCGCGAAGTGAGTGGCCGTGTTGTGCGGCCGAGTCTTTTGGGACTAGAGCCTTGTGCTTGGACCGGGCGACAACGACTCAGTGAAAGCGGGCCACGTTCTCAATTGCATGTGGCGGTTGTGAATGTGGGCGTCTCGAGATATCAGAAGGGTCGCTGGTGCACACGTCGAGTTTCGAGGGAATCGAGTATGTATGAGCATATGTAGCAAGGTATTCCCCATATCTTCCGCTTTGACACTGAGTGTCAGGTCAAGCAAGTATCGAGTTCGGGTCTGTACTCTGTACTCCGTACTGCAGTATGTTTTGGGCGCCGAGATTGCGTCTTGTACCGTAAATCGGCGAGGAGTAGTAATAAACTTTCGGATCCAGTCTCCGTGGCCTCGCTATCGACCTGCAATAGACCTACCTACAAGACAAAGGCCAGAGCAGAGAAACTCGACGGTGACACCAGACGGAGCAGCCAGTCAAGCCGCATGTTACCTTGGCACTTTCTGCTTCCCACTCCCCAGAGCCCAGGGAAAGGGTCGGTGAAGCAGCAGGACGTGCATGAACAGGACTGTCAGTGGCTGGCTTTTGCCAGTGGATCGACGACTTTGAGCCCTCTCATCCCTGTCCACCATGCCCTGTGCCATGCGTCTACAGGCGTAGGTGGGCGCCGCCGTTAGGGCTGTCCCCAGCAACAGAGCGGCATGGCTCCATGGGATGATGAGGTAGAGGAACGGTGAATGCAGCATGGTCGATTGGATACCCTTGATGACATGGCCAAAGGTTGCAGGCTAGAAGGTGTGCGACACCGCAGCAGTCTGTATCTTTTACGGAAATGGGTTGTAAAGACAGAGACGAAGATAAATACTCCGTACAGGACAGACAGTACTGCAGCAACTGAGGAGGAGAAGCTTGCCTAGCCTAGGTACCTACCCCGTAACTACAGTAAACGCAGTCGTTAGTTACATGGATGAGGGAAAAAGGAAATGTGTGGCAGGAAAGACCCCAAAGGCGCGAGGCAACGACAGGACTAAGATAAGTCAGGGTAGCTACGTAGGCCCTAAGCTTCATGCACGGCTGAGTTGGCAATGCTTGCTTGTCAATGTTGATTAGAACAACAACACTGGAGCTTCGCGACGGCTCTCCGAGTAATAGGTAACGTTAATAGAGGTACGTATGTACCTACTTGGGCGAGACGATCAGCGCGGGGTACCTAGGTATCGTGTCTTGTCTTTCTTCACTTTGCTCTTGCTCCCATGCACAAGCAGCCATGTTTCTCCATGGCCAATTGACCAGCCACCAAAAAAAAGATGAACGCCATGAATAGCCGTCACAAACCTACGAAAACAACCTCGTAATCAAGCATCAAGGATTCCCACTGAGCTGCCGGCGCTCTCCGACTTCTCTCGTCGCGCTCCCTAACCTGGTAGTTTCGAAACTTCAGCCTGCTTAGTTAGTTGACCAGGTTGAGCTAGCTATTGAGGAGCTTTCAAAACATGCGTCTCGCTGCGAAGACAAAAATCGGGACGTCCTTTCTCGCGAACAGGGATGGTGAATCTCCTCAAAGATTGTGGGTTCTGTGGTGTGTGGATTCCGTGGGCTTTGTGGAGGGACGCCAGACCACTGCAATGATTCGACAATTGGAACTCTTCCAGAATTCCACCTGGGGTCCGCTAGTTTGCTCTGACGTGACAACCACAGCAATTCCATGACACATGCTCACACGTCCCACGACACTGTCCGCCAAATTAGAACATGATGGACGGTTTTCCGAGCGTTTTGGGTTTGGTGTTTGGTCCAAAACTCCATTTCTCAACTTTGATAACCGCTGGCGACAATCAAGACCTCTTAGGCGCCGTGCTCGGCCCCATTATCTCAAGCGTATCGCCCACCGGTCATGCATTTCCCTCTACAGAAGCAGAGGCAACATCAAAACAACAACATTCAACGCCATCCAGAAGATTCCCGCTCTTCGTGGCAAGCATGGTGCGGGTCTTGCTGTGAACCCCATAAGCTGGGCGCGAGATCGCGGCGCGAAAAGAAACCCTAGAGAAGGCCCAATCTGCGGCCGCCCCTAGGATGCAGTTCTCATAGCTTCACCTTGCTTTTTTTGTCATCCACTAGCTCTTCTTCCTTCCGACGTTGCCTTTGGCTTTGCATGCCGCCAAGACAAGTTGGATGAGGGGCAGGGTGAGGGGCATATCGACAGGATGCCGATGATGGATGATGACGATGAGGGGGTAGTCAAAGGTACGTGATAGCCCTGATCGGTCACCTCAATTGCTCATGCTTCTCATATGTTTGACGGACGGACCTCGGTTTGACGATTCAATATGTACATCCCATACGTTATTAAGTATCAATTAACCGCGAGATTAGGCGCTCTTCGGAACGACGGCGGTTGATGCCAACCAATATAGGTGAAACAGCGGTAACATTTTGTTAAATAACGCCTCAGGTGCGGCTCTGTCGTTATTTTTGAGCCATGAGGGCTAGCTCGATGGCAAGGTTGAACAGCTTCTTGAACCGATCACGATGATAAGCAGAACGGTGTTCTTGATGCAGCCAATAACTTGACTTCCATGGCGATCGACAGAGCCCTTCGGATCTCAATACCCTTCAATGGGTCTATAACGATTCGAATTGCTTTCATGGATACGGCATGCGGAAGCGCCCACCTGACGGGGAACTAGGGTATTCGCCCTGTGTGATGTGGTGATAACCAAGGTCTGAAGAAGCATCAATACCCGCGAGAACGGTCGCCCCTGGGTATTCCTTAGGTCCTGGACATGTCCAGGACCGGCATGTAACAAGAAAGATAGCTGACCGTAGGCTCCCTCCAGCAGTATCTTAAGGATCACAAGCAGGGACCAGCTCGCTTATTTCCTGGCGGCCGATCTTTCTATGTACTTGCGGGCCCCGAGTTATTATTCCCCGGAACCTTCGAAACCAGGTTCTCTGGAACACGCCAGGCACAGAAGACAAGAACCTACAACGTATATAATGGAAGACATGAAACTCACAGACGACGCCGAGGTGAACTGGTCAAGGTTGGAACGAACCACCCCAGAACAAACAACGCACGTCGAGTTTGAGACAGGACCGTGGGGTTGGCTCAACAGCTGCTGTCGACCGTTGAAAGACCCCGTTTTTGTGGTCCCCACAGAATAACGGTGGATACGACCATGCACGTAATCGCAGGCTGTACGTTACCTACTGGTGGCGTGTGGACATGCATCTATCCATCTCCCAACATCTGCCAAGGCTCAATTCCTAGAGTATTCCTTTCCTATCAACAGAACACCCAGTCCGGACTGACCCTTCGGCCCAGGGCGACGGCAGACAGAGATAGCCTTGGTGTCCGTGTCTCGGCTTTTGTCCCAACCCCATGTGCGCCACGATCACGATCTGGGGTCCTTGTACTTGAAGCCGGACGATGAGTACTCCGTACTACGTCTCTACTTGCCACCACAGAGGTGTCAATCTCTGTAGATGCAGACGGTTCTATACAACTGCAATAGGCATGCATCAGGTCTGGTCGCTTTTAAATGCGGCCACAGACCGCAGCAGAGAGGCGGGGTCGCGGCGTTGGTCGCAGACGGCCCGCCGTTCAGGGAGGCTGACCTCCAAGCAACCAGACATTTCGTCTATCTGACGCCATCACTCTGTATGAGACTCTTGACATGATTCTCTGGCCTAGTAGACGAGGCGGTCTGCGGGATATGTCTGCACCACAGCGGGCTGGGTCGGGCAGGACCCAATACCATGAAGCGTTGTCTCGCGATTTTGCGAACGTTACAGTCACGATATACAGGTCATGGACTTCGGGCCGCATGACAATCGACAAAAGCAAGGGCAATCAGACTGGACAGTGGTGGAGCAGCGTCAAAGACCGCGTTGTCCATGGTTCCAGGGTCCAGTCCTTCAAGGGACTTTCTGGATGCCATGAAGCATACGCCCAGTCCTAGCTTTGAGATGATGTGCAGGCCCTGTAACTGCTACCATTGACGCTGTGTGGCATGGGGTCCTCGTCGTTCCACTCGCAGCAAGCCCATGTGCAGATAGAGGAACGAGGGTACCAGTCCGGTATTGGTCTCTAGACCACATTTCCAGCGAGATCCCTGCCTTCTCGAGATGATGCGTTGTCCCTCCGTCATGGCTTTTGACAACACGGTGCTAGAAGAGTCGCTAATGGACTGGAGGTTATACCTCTTCCTTGGGCTCGGACACCTGCCGCTTGTGGGGGTGAATTTGACTCTACTGTCAACCTGTGGATGTGACTGGGATCTCTTTTCTGATGCGAGGAACCCATGAGATGAGCCCTTGTGATATTTACTGCTACATGAGGCGGTTACCTGCCTTCTGTGAATGCTTGTGCCGTATCTCTGATTCAAGGTGGATAAGCATCAGTCTGCTCTGTCTTACATCGACGACGCAGACACCACGTCGTGCTTTGGCCACCGGCCATCCACAGCACAGACGGTTAATCCCTGACTTGTTGTCCCACTGTAGATCTGAGCTCCCACACGGTCAAGAGTTGATCCGATCATGTATTAGTGACAATATACTGGGCATATCCAACAGCTCGTTTGCTGAGAGAGCAGTAGGTGAAATGAACGCCAACTTCAACATGTAGGGATAACCGCAACTCTGCCCATAGGTCTCCATGAATAAACTCGCTCTCATTTTTCGTTTCTCATGGCACCTCAATTGTTGATATTGGCTGATCTTTGGCCAATTCATCTGGCGCGGATGGTGTTTGGCCATCAAAAGCCATGCTTCAATGCAAAGTAGTTCTGGATGTCTTCCACTTTGTACTGAGGAATAACGTAGACGGGATGCACCGTAGCAACTCGATCCTCCTCATCGAAAATCTGCTCACCTTCCATATAGGGTGACACAGACCATGAATCTCCCGCCACAATTGCCTCGTGGGTGCGAGCAGCAACCAAGTCCCACTTATGCTGCGCTGAACTCAGACCGGAGAGTACATAGCAGGTATGGTAGGCGTCCGAGAACCTGTTTGTTGGGCTGGGTTTAGCGCTCATCGAAAAGTCTGGGTGCAGGCCGGAGGTTCATACTTGCTGGGTTTGTCTCTCATACCACCTCGTTTAGACTGATCCTGACAGCAACAAAAGATGTAGCGGATCAGCCCGTCACGGCTGAAGAGGTTATCCTTTTTAGCAGGGAGCGGCTGGTCACCGGAATTGGCCGCCTCCCCTCCGGGCCCGTTGAGCGCGGCCTCGATCAGGGGCCAGCAACCACCGACCCAGTGACTGTAGCAACCGTCGACAAGCTTGTTGGTGCGACCTGAGAAACCACCCTCGGGGGCGTACTGACGAGACGACAGCCAAGAGATAAGCAGTGGAACGTCCATATAGCTATAGCAGGGGCGATGAAGAATGGGTCAGCATGCAATGCTCTTATGTCACCACTTCAGTGGGCAGCGTCGTGGGTCGAGGGGAACAGAGACATACCGCGGGATGGCTCGATGCGGAGAGTCGAGAATCGAGAGACATCCGAGTGCACAAAAGGCATATGCACCATGTGCTTCCACGCCCGGCTTTGCCGACACGCCTCCCTCGTACGTTTGGCCTTATTGGTGAGCGATCATAGAGCGGGAACGAGATTTGGGGCCTTGTGCGCCACCTACATTTGCGTACATACTCGGCAAGGCCTGTGAACAGACCAGTGTGGCCAGCAGATCGCGCAGGCGAGTCCTGTGACAGCTCAAGAGGGATGTTGAGCAGCGAGATGATGACGGCCGCGCAGTAGGCCCCCCTGCAAGAGTGTCAGTAGGGAAAGGGCACAGAAGATCAGAGACGGGGAGCAAAGTATCTCCAGGGTTGCGGCATGGCCAAAAGGGGGGACTGCGGGCCTTGACAACCGGCAGTGCTACATACCTGACGTCCTCCTCGCCGCCGAGGGCCATCTGGAAACCCCCATCGGGCTGCTTGAGTGAGGACAGCCATCTCCACATGGCACGGCGGTCGACGACCTCGTAGGCATCCTCTCCGCCGACTAGGGCCAGCGACAGGACGGTTGCATACGTGGTGGCAAGATGCGACGTCTGGCCGAAGCCGCCCGCGAAGCCGCCATCGGGGTTCTGCATGGGCCGAACGGTGTCGACGAGCCTCTGACGGTACGAGGAGACATCCTCGCCGAGCAGAGTAAGCCCCGCGAGACACCAGTAGAAGAACCAGGGCCGGCTGGGGTCCGCCGACATAAAAGCGCCGGGCAGCTTGCCCAGCTGCTTGTGCAGGAAGTTGACATGGCGGCGGCGGTCTAGATGGGGCAGACCGTGGGCGTTGCATGAGGCATGCTCCTGGGCCGTGAGGAAGGGCAGGCATTCGTCGACGGTTGCGTCCTGCACCCGCGATGACTCGGTACCCAGGGTGTCGCGGATGGGAGCCTCTGAGGAGAAGAGGTGCGGGATCAGGGGATCACCCCCGGCGTGAGCATGATGCGGTGCACTTGCGGCTGCTGCTGCGGCGGCCATGTTGATGCTCTTGGTATTCTGGTTCCTGGTGTTGTTGTTGGTGTTACTGCTGCTGCTGGTGCTGGTTTTGCTGTTAGGGAACAGAACGCGGGGGCGTGGACGGGTGAGACGAGCTCGGGGTCTCATCACGCAGCTCGAGGGAATTCCCGTCGCTTTAATGTCGGCATCGATGAGGCAGCATATCAGCCCCTCAATCTCGTTGATATTGTTCTCCAAGCCATCTCTCAGAGCGTCGATGCAGGGTACTCAACCCCACAAATCAGCAAGTGGGTTGTCGTCGTGTGAGCCATTGTCTTCGGGGCTAAATTAGTCCGGCTAAGCCAACGACATGCCGCTTTGGTGCGATATCCTTTGTTTGCTACATATCACGGACGGTTGCTTGCTTTTAGGGGGTGTCGTCATGATCGAGAGCACGGATGGCGTTGACCTTTTGATCTGATGTTGCTCAGTGCATATGTTCTCCTCTCCATGCCGAGATAGTCCTGGCTTTGGTGGGCCACCTTTGGCTGAACGACATTCATATCTCAGCATAGGTAGGACAATAAATTAACTTGATAGAGAAATAAGAGTAAGAGAATGGTGCCATTTTCAGCTGATTCTTTGTTAGCTCACCTTTTGAACTTTCCCATTGTGGTTGGTAATCTACCGCTGCCACTCGGAAATTCCTCAGCTCCCTTTAGTGTTGTTTCGCTCATCAACCTTACAAAATCACCTCCATATGCCATTGACCATCGATACTAACAACCGCCCCCTAGAATTACCAGAAGTAAGCGACAAGAAGCTTAAGCATGATATTCAAACATGGACATACTTATCGTCGTTGAGTTTTGCTAATACAGATACATCCCTACGTAATCGGCCTACCCTACAGCCATGCAGAGAGTACTCAGAAAAGAGTGAGAGAAGTCCAACCTCAGCGTATATCAATGTGGTTTAAATCGATATTAGTATTTTTTGTTCTCAGTGTCAAATATATGGGTATATAGTAGCTCACAATCGTGACAAACCGGAGCAAAATACGAGATATTACATTACCAAGCTGTTAGCCATTTTACCAAACTGCCTACGATTATCGCATCGCAGAGTAATACACAATACTACAAATGCATAGTTTACTACTGAATAAGTTGACTTGTATGCTGTAGCTGTGCTCCAGCTACAATCCTACGCCTCAAACCCCACGACGCCGTCATTTAAGCCCAATTTAACGAGCCTCCACGTACGGACACTAAAACTGAGAAGAAAGCGGTCGTTGCTAGTTGTGGTTGTAACTGAAAATTGTTACCAGCAGCGAATAGTAATAGGTGGTTTCCAAATGTGTTCCCATTAAGCGTCAGACTTTGTTAGCTTGAGAGCTGAACCCCGGAAACAAATTGTTTCTCATTTCAATTCTTCTTAGTCTGTCAAGCATTAGTGTTGATATTAAGTTATGTACTTAAACCAATGTCCTAATATTCCACTACGATGTCCACCAGCTTCCTTGATCTGAGCCCAAATGTTGCCTTTAGGCCCAGGCTGCTAAATAAGTAACTTGCATGATGCTATAACATTAAGCAACATAATTCCCCGCATGCTGGGGAGGGATGTAATGCCTTTCGTCTATCTTATAAAAGTATAAGTTTGCCGAGCCTGGTCAGTATAAGTATGCCAGCAACTCAATGATAACCTCTATAACCATAACCAAGGTGAAACGACCTGTATAAGCAACGTTGGTATTCGAGCAGTGACTAGCGTCCAAGAGTGCATCGTTAACAGTTGAGAATGTCAGGGTCTGGAGCTATGAGTAGTATACCTGCATCCTTCACAATCTGATCCGAATTATCATGACGTTCCGCGGTAGACACTTGACGTTTGAGCGTGCCAGTATGGTATTTAGCAATTTTAGAAGGTAAAGCGGCGATCAAGATACAAGCAGTAGCGAGGCTGAAACGAGTGACAAGTCCGAGAAGTTGAGGTCATTTGTTAAGAATATTGAAGGGTCGAGGAGCAAATCAGAAAAAAGAGACGAAAGCTGCCGAGGAGGACGAGGACGAGAAGGAAAAGGAGAAGAAAGAGAAAGAAGAGAAAGAAGAAGATAGTGACAGCGATAAGGATAAAGATGACGAAGAAGAGGATGATGAGGATGAAGAGTAGGAGTAACTTGTTTTGGGATATAGCTCTCTTTTCCGAGGACTCAATGAACATGATATGCGGAAACTGACCAACGTTATCAGTGGTGTAAATCACCTCAAGCTATCGCGCTGTTTACTATCCTCGTCCATGCTCGTTTGAGTACCTAGGTTTTTAACCACATCCCCAGCCGCTAGCCAGTTGATAAGGTGCGGACTTGAAGACGAATGATATGAGTAATGTGCTCTGATTATGTTTGTTTATTTAACACCCTGTCGTTGGAAATCCACGTTTTGGTTGACGTATTTGTTGATTCCTTTCGTGCTCTGGCTGCATGTAAGACTTGGAGTTGCGAATATGCAAGCAACACCCACTCGACGGTATCAAATCCTATTTGCAAATCATGATTGTCGTTCCATCTAAATTGAAGACCGAATTCACTTGAATGCTCGTGTAAGCTTGCTAGGCTTAGGACATCGAGCCAGATTCCACTGGCGAAAGCTCATCTTATCGAGGGGATACTGGTGCCTTATCAATAATGGACAGCTTTTGCGTAACTGGCTATCTCAGAGGAGATTAATGATATCACTTCAGTGTCGACTGAGGATTTATGGCTACTTTCTTGAATGACTGCCCCGTCTTCCCCTCTCCTCCTTACCAAGTCTTGACGACTGGAAATCTCAATGAGAGATTCAACCAGTATGGTGTCCCCTTATCCCCATGCGAACAGTTGGAACGCTTAGGTCTCAGCAGCATGTGCGGTGTGGCGCCCCTTAAGAAGATACTCGAGCCAAGATGTGTTGTTGCGGAGGAGACTTCCTTTGAGAGCTACTTAATCGGAGTGCAGGGCTACATAGTGAAGACTGCTAGCCCTTCTCATTTGAGGATGGTGCCTGTACCAGTCATTTTAAGGAAACCGCGGTTAAGATCAAGTACACGTTAATCCGTCTTTCGCGACGCATTGCCTCGGGAACACTCTTCCCTTCCTTTAACAGGCCGTGTCAGTTGCTATGCGACTTTCGACCTGAATAGTTTTCCAGAAGTTATTATTGTTAAGATGCTTTCCCTTCTGGGAGACTCAAGAGTCCTTCCAAGAAAAGACCATGTTCCTAGCAAGTGGTGTGGTCGAGATCTGCATAGTAACATTGGCGTGATAATCTTAGCAATGCATAGGCTTTCCCCAGCTAAATCAAGTGGAGAACGCTTGCCACGACAATTTTCCCATAGAGGCCCAAGACATTTGTTAAGACAAAGACTACGTAGCTGAACCATGCTGTGCAACCCCCAAGTTGTCCCGTCAGTCTTCAACGTGCAAGTGTTAAGATCGGTAATTTCTGCCACAACTTAGTAGAGCCGCGGCAGACTCGGACGTAGAGTAACTTGTGAAAAACTGAGGTATCTCGGTCAATTGATTCATATCGAAGACACGACGGCTGCGGTTGTCTTTGACCTGGTCTTAGGTGAACCAACGTAAGCTAGATGCAAGGGACCCTACTTATGAATATAGGCAACATGGGATAAAATGATTACCCGACGACCCTGGGATATTTTTGTCACTACGGATAATAGTATCAAATTGTCTCAGAATTGAGAGGAGAGCAGGACACATCACGAGGGGAGATGTGAAACCGTCCCTGACTGTCAACCCCACAGCGGGGAATGTCCGCCTCGGAGCTCAGGAAATCGTTGGCCGGAGTACGGAGTAGCCAGCGGCGTCTCAAAGAACGAGTCAAGCCTAGAGCAGGAGGAGCAGGAGAAGATTCAGAAACCACCCCTGTTCCTCGGCAATGCATGATGAACGAAGCATGCAGGGTCCATCAGCGTCTGCCGTCAGCAGAGAGATACGCGGTTGTTCCCGGAAGCCATCTCCATGCCTTCAAACTCCCCCTGCATCGGAAATGGTCTGATGGCAGTTAGACTGCTCGTTGACCACAACAGCGCCAACGGATTGGGCTGCGATGCCTATGTTACTTGTCTGCCCTCGTTTCTGGTTTCGACATGGCATGGCAGTCGGGGTTTGTCGCGCAACGTGCTCAGTCGATCCATCGTCTTGACCTGGTCCTCAACCGATCTGCAGGGTCTCCAACGCAACTCAGGACTACTCCGTATTGGAGGGGCTATTGGCGCGTGCCCGCCGCTCTGGCCTGATTTTGACCTAGCTTGAAGCAGCTCAGAGATGGATTCTGTTGAGGAGAGCAGCTCTTTTCAAGCGCGCTTGCTGTTGTACCGTATTCTCTCATCGAGGAATCTCCATTTCTCGGAGGGATAAGGACGCAGATCTTCTTGGCTAGACAGAGATGTGCAACCACCAAGCGAGACGTGCACACGGAAACTGGCTAGGATCTCGCGGGAGGACCCCGGTCATCCATACGGTCAAGGAATCAGAGGAAAGTTAAAGACTGATATGGAACATGAAGTGGAAGAGGACCAGGTCAGCTCGGGATAACCTGATAGTTCCTAAAATATCCTTCAACTGGCGATCTCATCTCATTGTTGAATGCCAACGTGGGGAGTTGACGCCATGATCATGGCTTGTGTCAGATCGCGCAGCAGCATCCTGAGAGACTTACACACAGACACCCTCGTGGTCATTGCTCCATAACTCCGGGGGAGGTTGGCCAGCGCGATACGTGGCTGAGGAGCACGACAGCATGCGGTGCATTGACCTGATACCGTCGTGTGTCACCGGCAATTCCTTGTTTACTTCATCATTGTGGTAGCTGCATCGTCCCATGCCTGACCGAGTTGGCAATCAATGCTCGCGCACGGCTAGTAGAAGAGCAAGGCACTTACGGATATCGCGCACGACATTGTTAAAGACTTTGACCCATGTTCTCCATTCCAATCGCTGCAAAGATCCTAGGGTCAGCGGTTATGAGATGCACTCATGACGCTCTTTCAGGTTCAACACCTGTTGGTCCCTCAGGTAGATGTAAGTAAGCCCGGGGAACCTGGTCGACAAGCCAGAAGCGAGCCTTGGATAATAACTGTAACATACGTATCAAGATTGTGTTGAGCTTCGTACGTGACGGTGGAGACTCGTTAGGTATACTGTAGGTTCGTGAGATGTCTGCTGGATGACGGTTAATGCCCAGAGACGACCACCGTGACGGATCAAGCGTCTGTAAGTGACGGACGAGCCACGAGCTTGCAGAGGACAGACAGAGGCTGAGGAACGATTTACTTAACGCATTAACTCGTATGCGCAGACATACATACCATGCAGATCCCAAACAGGAATCGAGGCTAGATTTAGCTCGAAATAAGCTCAATGATTGGCTACCATGCATTGGATGGAGGTGTTTGGCACGGATATTTGACGTGTTCGCTGGCAGTGCATCACGAGCACAGGTCTCAGACAACCATGGTGGCAGACAGATGGAGGGGTCCCTTTGGGAATAGAGCGGGATCGACAACACCCCATGGTGGCGCTGGATAATAGTAAGTCGACTTGTGTAAGTGAGCTTTGAGGACTTTACCGCCCGAGACTCGAAATGCCAGCCGAGATCCCCTGCTTGGAGTCGGTCCATGGTCGTCGGTCCATGGCCTCAACGACTTGACTCGCAGACTCGGACGGACTCAAAAGCCCGCGGCTCTCCATAATATGTATGGCCTGGCCTGGCACGCTTGGGAACTGGGTACCCAGGCACGCACACCCTCGCACGTGCAGCATTGTGATGCAGCATTCCAAGCCTCGAGACACTTGCAGAGACGAGCCCGCGACGGCTGTGTCCATCATCAGCATGTGGCCAACCGCTGTGAACCAGCTGGGTATGACTTGCGTGGCGGCCGGACCGCCGTGACTATCAAGTCTTAGATCTCGGCGTGGGCGAGCTAAGCAATCTAGAACTGCAACACACGATGCAGAGAGTGGAGTAGCAGATGCGCGCCGTGCAGGAGCCCGAGGCCAGAATTGGCATGAACGAGGCCGATGAGGACCAAAGGGACTTGACAGAAGGATAAAATCGCCACGATGAGTACTGTATTCTCGTGGTGATGCATCCTCCTGTGCTGTAACGATGCTCTGCTGCAAGGTGAGGTGGGCGGGATGCGACGGATGGGCGGGTACAGTATCTAAGGTTGCGGCTAGGAGTACAGTGTGAGCTAGTGAACTTTTCAAGGTGCTTTCTCGGGCGAATGGGCTTACGGCCATGGCGGCTAGCACTGTGCTAGTCTTGGTCCCGGACGGATCGTTCAGATAAAGAAGCCGTGGCTGGCAACTCGGAGGTTGGGTGACAAACCTGAGTCTCATTACGGCGTCCCGTCCTCAAAATACCCTCATGTCTGATTCCCATATCTCAAGACAACCTACGGAGTATAAAGCAGGCAAGCCCCGTGTGGCCCAGTCAGTCAGGGACAGACCTTGGCTGGACAATAGCGCCCCCATCTTCTTCTGTAAACTTCCCGCGGGCTGCATCCGCAACGGATCTGGTGGGGAGGCGCCCCGCTGCATATCGTGATTTTTTGTGAACATAGACGGTTGAGCACTAAGTGGGTTATTTTGATGAATTATCCCTCGAGGCCCTGCTTAGGACCTTGATTATTGCCATAGGCCGAGTTCTTGATTCAGTCTATCGTACTATGGTGGATTGGATCGGGGACTCGATCACGACCCTCGGGTGTTGGCGGCGGCCATGGCGGTTAAGGTGGTCGGGGAAGGAGGACTGTGCACACTGTAGGCGCAACACAGTGACCACGTTTGGAGTTGCGATTTTTTGACTGAGGACTTAGCGTAAGTTGTCTGACAGTTGTACAGGATTAGGGTCCATTTTGGCACTGTACTCCTGTCAGCATCCACAGTGCATCGCGATTCTCTCTCGTCTATTGTGATTGGCCAAGTGCCTCCCTCCACTTGGGGGCGCAGGAAAGGTTGCAGCAGAAGGCTTCCGGGGTGTGGTCCCTGGCGGAGACCTTAGCGGCAGAGCGGGTCGGGGGGCACTGAAGCGGGTGCCTCCAGCGGATGCCTCTAGCGGGCAATCCAGCGACTGCTCAGTGGTCACTGGATGAGTGGGCTCCTCAAGGTGGGTGCTCCAAGGTGGCTTGGCAGCGCCTATTGGCTGTAAGTCCCGGCTGGGGCTGGTTGACGCTTCACCGCTTCTTCCCCCCATCGACAACCGCCCACTCCAGCAACACTAAGTCGCGGCCTACCCACGGTCTACCCATGGCCAACCCGCCTTTCAGTGTCCTCCAGTGTCTTCTCCTCCAACAGTTGTTCCAAAACCTCCTCCCTTCATATCCTCAGGGACTTCATGAAAGAGCGGTGTCATCCGCTCTGTTCCTACAATACTAGCATCGTTCCGCGTGTTCATCTGCTCCGCTTCCTTTCTGCCTCTTGCCCAGAATGACCTTCGACTTCAACAACGGCGGGGGTGATGCCTATCTCGATTTGACCTTCGACCACCGAGATCGCACCGCTTACCATTCGTACTCGACCGCCACAGCCCATTCGAGTCCTTCGGCTGCCTCCAATATCATGCCGAACAACGCTCGAAACTGGTCGATTCCGCTGGACATGGCCTCCAACAACTCCCACTCTCACGGCCATGCCTCACTCAGTCCCGAGGAGCACCAGCAGTCTTCTCCTCTATCTCAGTCCTCCAGCCCCCACAGCCAGCACTCGCCGCTACAACAGTCACCTTTCCAGCCGACCGCGAATCCCCTGACAGACTGGGCTCTGCAGCAGCAACAACAACAACAGCAGCAGCAGCAGCAACTGGCTGCTCCTGATATGTCCCATTTCATTCAGGATGCCACGCTCATGAGCTTCAACCCGTTCCCCGGCAACTTTCACTCTCCTAACCCTCTCGACTACCTTCCTTCAACGACCCAGGCTGCTCTCCAGGCTAACCTGCTTGAGTCAACATTCAACGCTATGCCCACCATGGATGATCCCACACAAGCAGTTCAATGGCCCAGCGCCGGAATGGAGAATTGGCAGGAGTTCCAGAGTACTCTTCAGATGGATGGTCTGCCCCGTCTCGATAGCGTCGGCAGCAACTCACCCACTGGTACATATTTGGAGGTCTTGTCTCTTCCCTCCTCCTCGGGTGAAGGATGGGCTATGGTGGATTGGAACCAGCCCAACTTTGACCAGTTCCAGCAAGCTCATGCCCAGGGTGCTGCCATCTTCAACCCCTCTCAGACCCTTCACCTGAGGACCAATTCCGACTCATCAGATGGTGCCAACTCCATGGAATTTGGCAGCTTCGAGGAGATTCCACCATTCCCCTACTCTCCTTTCTCACCCGAGTCAGACGGCTACGTCGACGCTGGTGCCCACCGTAACTGTTTCGCTGGTGATGGCCATAACCACAGCCACGGGCATGAAAACGTCGTCTCTGCCACCACAGCTGTTGTGGCTACCGTCCCCATCAAGTCCGAGCCCTCATCAAGCCGTCACAGCCCCGGCAGCGGCGCCGGATCGACCTCTCCCCCTTCTACCAGCACTATCCGCAGGAACTCGGGACCTCGCAAGAGTCCGATTAGCAAGGCCACAAAGCCCGTTGTTCGCCGTATCTCCAACGGCAAGAAGGACGGAAGTGTCGAGAAGAAGGTTGGCCGTAGAAAGGGACCTCTTTTGCCTGAGCAGCGAAAGCAAGCCAGCGAGATAAGAAAGCTGCGAGCTTGCCTGCGATGCAAGTTCCTTAAGAAGACCTGTGACAAAGGAGAGCCCTGTGCTGGCTGCCAGCCGTCTCATGCCCGCCTTTGGCAGGTCCCGTGTACTCGCATTGACATCAAGGATATTGGTTACTTCATGAAAGACTGGAAGGCCGACTATGAGAGGCACATGGACCGAGGTGTCTCCGTCTACAATGTCAAGGGCTTTGCCCAGAAGGAGACGCTCATGTGGATCACTCACGGCTACGGCTTTGCTCTCCCTGTCATGGTTCGCGAGGTCTTTGTTGCCGACGACAGCTGCTTCGCGGTCGACTGGGTTGAGTCTACTTTGACCGACCAGGAGCCCATCGACTTCGAGACCCGCACCGAGAAGCTCGATGTTGGCGCCGAGGGCATTCGTCTCGATGCTCTCTCGGAGTACCTCGATAAACACATTGATGGTCCCTTTGAGGACTTTATCGATGACCACTTTGAGGGAACCCCATTCATCACTGAGATTCTCAAGACAGCCCATCGCTTCTATGTCAAGGAGAAGATGCCCGTCATCCGAAAGTCTCTGAAGCTTGTCCTCGCCTACAATCTCACCATGCACATCACCATGGTGGAGAGCCAAGGCTCCGAGGTGGACCTGGACGGCCAGATCGATGATGAGGACTCCAAGTACTACGGCCGCACAGTTGCTCCCGTCATGATCAACTTCCAGATCAAGTGCGCGCTCGCCGACATGTGGCGCGAGCTGCAGAAGGACATCCTAGAGGAGCTCTCAGCTCTGTACTCGGGCGTCTACAGCGGCGAGAAGATGAAGAACTGGCCCACCATCTTCATGATCGCCTCGATCCTGCTCGCTGTCTGGGAGGAGATGCAGTTCGACTGCCACTACCGAGTCCCCGATCCCATCGCAGTCAACAAGTTCTGCACCGACATGGAGACGACCCCTGTTGGCGTTATTGTGGGACTTTTCCACGCCATTTCGCAGAAGCTCCCAGCCTTCACCGACTGGGATACCCGCAAGCACGGCCACCTGCTTCACAACAATACCTCCGTCTGTGAGGCCATGACTGAAGTAAAACAGCATGTCATTAAGCACGGTATGTTAGCATCTTACAATACTATATATCCTGAATACTAATCATCTTTACAGAGGCGTATCTCCGTACCCGCAAGGAGTCCAAATTCGACCGCTACGACTTTGACTCCCTGTCCAACAAGTTCCTCTCCAAGCTTGTCATCAGGGCCAACTAAGATGCCTCCCTGACAGATAGTGCCGTGGCGCTGTTCCCAAAAGATATAACCGGACTCTCTGAGATACCGACCCTTTTCATTTGTTTGTTTTTGTTTTGTTACAGCGATAGCGGTGGCAAGATTCCTTCAATCGTGGTCAACAGCGACCTCAAGAATTGTCCATTTAACAAACGAGCACGACTTTAACATTCTATCACGGCTGGTCACCATCAACAACACGAAGTCACCTTGACACGGAAAATATGCTACGACCTTATTATGACTTTCTTCTACGAATTGTATGACTTGAAGAAGACGAAGCGTTTTAGTTTTTTTTCATCAAAAATTTTATTGGAACTCTTGTGAAGAGAGAGAGAGAGAGAGAGAGGCATCATACAGACGGCAGCGCATCTTGCCCTCTTGTCGTGTACTTACGGGATCATGTTTCGAAAATGAGGCATTTGAGGAATGACTAAATTTGCATGGCTATCTTATGAGCCAAAACGAACGGGAGGTGCGCGTGGATTTATGCAGGGCGTTGGTGAGCTCAAGTGGGCAGGACCTTCGACATAGCAACAGAGCGGAGCGAAGCGGCCATTGTTTGATTTTGTATGTTTGGGCCAAAAGATGGATATTCAGGATAGTTATAAAAGTCAGCCCATGCTGCTAGTCAAGTACAGCAGCGCTGCTAGTAAAATATCGAACTTGACAGTGCCCAACACTCAGTTTCTCCGGCTCTTGAAAGTTCTCCTTGATTTCTGAGATGGCTCCGGCGCTATTACTTTGGCTCTTGAGACAACATGTAATTTACCTTTCCGAGACTACATTGCACCAGCCGGGATGCTACTCTGGCCGCCTGGCTTAATACTCCCGGCCAAAACAGCCACACAGATGAGACGTCTGCCCTACAGTAGTAAAGTCACAGCAAGAAAGTGTCGTGTCTTAGAGGCCCAGCATTTGAATTCCACTCTGGCGGGGAGCTTGATGGGCAAAACAGGAAACCGCATAACTAAAGCCATGACAGCAGCTGAACCCTGGTGGACAAGACATTATCAAGCTTATGTAGTAGGTAGCGTCCAAGTGGTGCAATGATCCCAAAGCGGTTGCCAACAAATCCGAAGGCGGGGTTGCGCGATAAGGCGCGATACTTAACTTAGGGCAGCGCAATCGGGGCTTGATATCAAGTCATTCTAGCATCCAATGATATAGAAACAGTCCAAGCATTGGTTGTTGAAGAAGATTGTACAGTATGTATGCATTGACGCTAGGGAAGTCGGGGCGCGTCTTGTTTGTTTTGGACAGGCCGACCCAAGTTGCGCGATTCAGTGAGCCAGCCATGGCATAGAAGCGAGCAGAGGGAAACAAACCCATGTTTTACATGGGGCAAGGGTCTTGTCGTCGACTGATGACGTCGCAAAGCCCGGGTGACAAGAGTACGTATCGGTGACCCCCGCCGTTTGCACTGGCCCGGCTGGCCATTTTCCGATTTCAGATGCCGAAGCTTTTTCATCAAGACATGCGCATGAAATTCGGGATTATCAGTTCAAAAGGCGTTTCGGTTCCTGAGCCAAAAAGCTTGGTCGTTGAGGGTTGGGGTAATGATCATCTGGTGCAGATACGGATATCGTTCCGGCCACATTTGTCGCGTTTCTTTTGTCGAATGGGTTTGTCTGTTGAAGACTTCATCAACAAGCATTCCACTTGCTTTTGGGCCATTCCCGGGGTAAAGTGGCTTTCTAGGCCCCGCCACTCCACTTTGGCGCTGTGAATCACGGGTTCCAGACAGTGGCGGCCATTCAATGCTGCCATCCGAGGCATCCCCCACGTCTTCAGTTTGGCTAGACACGCTCTGCAATCTGGGTTTGCCTTGGTTAACTACATCTCTTGTAATGTTGAATCTCGTTTGTTAGATTGCAAAGTATCTTCTAGAGCTTCATTGAACTCGCCACATCCGCCATCTTATTGCCCCCCAGCAAGAGGCGAACGTTCTCTCAGGTCGCAGCCTCTAGCGCTTTCTGGCAGCCATAGGACCCACTGTGCTGATAAGATCGAAGTCCCTAGTACCTAGTGTCTCGTCCCGTCAATGCTTGCAGCGAATGTATCCAGAACCGGATGTGGCGTTCTGCAGCCTGCTCCGGGGTTCTGGAGCCTTCCCCCTGTCATGGCCGTCATTGGTTGTCATGAATCATCCCCCCAACGCCGTGCTCCTGCCTGCCTTGTCGTTCGTCACTGGTAGGCGTAATCCGGCAACTGCGCCCCCCCTTCCCGCCTGCCTCCCACCGCTTCAGGCTTGCCCGCTTGATTATCAAACAAACAAGCTCCCCCTCCCAGCAAGGTACTTAAACCTCGACCGCCACTCGTCAACTTCATCTTGCTTTCTTCCTGAAACACCTGCCTCCATCTCACTCTTCTCACCCGACGAGAACAGCGACTCAACATCTCTTCATCCGAAACACTATCCTCCCTCACAACATTCGCAAAACACCACCGTCATCATGCAGATCTTTGTCAAGACTCGTAGGTTCCCTCTCTTATCAACCCCATCATCGGCGACGCAAGACTAACCAGTTCGATGCAGTGACCGGAAAGACGATTACATTGGAAGTCGAGTCATCTGACACGATCGATAATGTGAAGAGCAAGATTCAGGATAAGGAGGGTATTCCTCCCGATCAGCAGCGACTTATCTTTGCCGGCAAGCAACTCGAGGACGGCCGTACCCTTTCCGATTACAACATTCAGAAGGAATCTACCCTTCACCTGGTCCTGCGCCTGCGTGGTGGTATGCAAATCTGTAAGTTTAGCCTGCATTATTCGCACATGTTTCAACAACGCTGATATGGTTGTTCCAGTTGTCAAGACCCTTACTGGCAAGACCATCACCCTCGAAGTTGAGTCTTCCGACACGATCGACAACGTCAAGTCGAAGATTCAAGACAAGGAAGGCATTCCGCCTGACCAACA
>JADDON010000437.1:0-14521 GCA_017140175.1 Fusarium staphyleae
AAATAATATATATAAAAATACTAAGAATTAGGAAATAAAGTAAGAAAATAATATATAAATAGCTTTATTAGAGGGATCCTTAGGTTAAGGGGCAGTATTAGAAGGTAGCTGCCTTAGGCACCTACTTCCCTTAGCTCTAACCTATAGATCCCCACTTAGCTTAGCATAATATGCCTCTTGCACCTTCGTTACATACCCCTACCCTCACAACAGTTACTAATATGCAAACCTCAGCCGCCGATGTGTTAGTTCAGACCTTATTAACGAGTTCCACTTGGTTGCATCTGCGAAGGTATTGTCGGAATTCCGGAGAAAAAAGAGTTTGAATGGGTCGATTCGGGTCTATGGTTCGTTGGGCTCGTATTTCTGTTAGTTGAGGTACAGAGTTTTGAGCCTGGAGATCGCTCGGCTTGAGGCGTAAAGGTTTCACGTAAAGAGGGTGGGAAGCTGCCACGGCTGACACCCGACGGGAAAGGCTGAAGTGAGACGGTGGCCAGGTGGGAAAGGACTCAAGTTTGAGATGGAGGAGGGTTTTGCTGCTTTACCGTTTCCGTCCAAGATTCTGTGGTTGTATGAGTTGACTGAGTTTTGGGCTGTGAAGCTACAAGGCGGTCCGAGGCGAGCTAGGACCGGACTCGTTTCATCGAAGATAGTGGTGGTGCCCTGGTGCCCAATCTTTTGGCGACGACTCCCAACTGTGCGTGCGTACAAGCACTGAATACGAGTATGTAAACGTTCAGAAAGGAGACATTGCTGATGAAGATGGCCCGTGAGGCCCTGGAATTGGTTTACTGTTACTGGTACAACGACGAGATGACCATGTACTCTGTAATTTGCGACAACTTGAAACATGGGACAGAGTGCAGAGTTATCACTTCCAGAGCACAATAACCGCCGATGGAGGGACGTTTCCGCTGATCATCTAGGATCGTCTCTCCCTTTCATCAAGCCACCCCGAGAGACTATCGTCAGAGGAGAGCAGGGCAAAAGCAACGACTGGGCACATAGCAGAAGCAAAAAGGACCGCTCAGAGCACTCTCGACAAGGTGACGGCCTGGGTGTGCTTCCCCTGCTTTCAGAGCCCCCGCCGGCCGGGAGCCGGGGGGGCATGCTCCCCAGGACGATGGAAGCTCGTGTGATTGGTGCTGGTGTGGGCTGTTCGGTGCAGGAGGTTGTGATGGGAGGTGATAGGAGGAGAGGTAGAGGATGTTAGTGGTAGAGTGCTTTTCATTTTGATATGTGATAGATACATGAGGTGACTGTGCGAGGGGGTTTGGTAGGCAATCAAGGGGCTACCATTCAGTCCTGCCAAGATGAGAGCTGACAGCAACTCACTCTACTCGATTGCAGACAAGAGGCCGTGATCCAACAAGTTTCTCCCTGGAAACAAAATCGTCAATAAACAAGCACAGGCCAGACTTGGGCATACCTCACCCACCTTAGATACTAGCTCTAGAGAGCACGCTCTCGGTAACGACATAACTGCCCCCATGACGAAGCCTGACGGGCCAAATCAACTCCTGAGAGCCTTCTCCCTGAAATTCCCACCACCGACCCTCAGCTGTCGATCTCCTGTCCCCGGCTGTCGGCGCCCAGACCCGGGCACTAACAGCTGCGACCGAAACCACCAGTTAATTCCCTGGTGCCTGACTGCAGAGCCCGCTGCCGCGCTAATGCGGAGTCCCCTACATTAGCACGCTTCTCTAGAAGTTGGAGGCTACTGTACAAGCCCCTGGGGCGTTTATGCCGGGGATCGATGGAATTGGAATGGATTGGCTGGCGTTGGGTTTGGGTTTGGGGTTTGGGTCTGGCAGAAGGAAAGTCAAGGTGCCTCATTTTGTAAGTGGGAGTACGTACAGTGGAAGCGAAAGACACTTTCTTTAACGTTAGCTGATTCACATCCTTTCTTTGACTCTCCTCCCTCTTCCCTTCGCTCTCTCTTTTCCCTCTCTGCACGTAATTTTCCATCCCGGACACGCAGTTACACCTAAAACCTAGTCTCAGGCAAGATTGGACTGACGTTTAATTGCCTGTCTCACCTCGCTTCGTCCTACGTAACCTCAATACCTCCTAACACGCGGTGGCCCTCTTCTCCCTTCCTCACGGACCAAACACTAAACGCCAAACGCCAAACATCGACACCCAACTCGCCAGTCTCTCCTCTACCTCTCCTTCTCCGTCGTCACCGTCGACCGATACTCGAAGCTCAACGACTCTCGACGTTTTTCATAATACGTTCATCTCTACGAGGCCTCTCATACCCATCGACTGATACTGCAGCGTCGTCTTGCTCAGGTAGCTACGAAGATACCCGTACCAACGTTTGCGACACCACATCCGCTTGGACAAACATTACCCAAGACTCTGTTCAACACTGCCGCTGTCAGTTGCGAAGCTCAAACACGAAACATCACTTAAACAGTATCCTGCCGATTTCGCTTCCTGCGAAGACAAAGGCTGTCGGAATCGGTCCGCGATGAAGTGAACAAAGCTATTCTATCGCGATCTGGACCTCAAGACACGCGACCAACTCCGATATGCTGCATAGATACCGACAAGCGCGTGTCTGATCGTCCAATCTAGCCGCGAAGCAGCGACATTTTTAACCACAGAACGATATTGCTGGCTTGTTTGGAAGCTCAACGGCTGGCAGGTACTTCCACCCAATCGTCTCGATACATCTGCAGAGAAACCAAGACACAACCAATTGAGACCGCATTGCCTGTCTCGACGAACTCGACACATTGCATTTCTCTAACCACATACGTAGTCCCCTCGGATAAACGCAATCATGGAGAGGCCTTCATCGCGGACCTCTTATGGGCGAACTGCGTCTCGGTCTTCGGCCAGCACTACCAACACTAGGATAACGATGCACAGCGCAAACAGCTCGACGTCTCATGTCCCCCCCTCCCCTCAATCGTCCAACCCGCAACATCCTCACCGATTCTACCATGCCTCCTGTCCGAGACCAGCTACCACCACTCCGCGAACGACGGCTCGTGCACCGCCGCGCCTAACGAGAGAAGCCAGCAGCGAGTCCACCCGCCAGCCAGCCGTCTCATCTTTTCTCCAAGAGAGACTCCAGAAGGAACGCCAAGCTGAAAGTGAAAAAGCATCATGGTCGCGACCTAATGCTGACGTGAATTCTTCGGGCGAGTTTGGCCGGTCAAGCCATAGTTCACCTATTAAGGGCGGTGAGCTTGATGTGCGCCGACCGCAGTCTGCTGTTCAAAGTGAGGCGCCAAAAAAGAAGGGATTGGGTGTCAAGGATATGGAGCAGGTAAGATTGTCATGGTGGCGAAGTCCGAGAGGCAGAACTGACCATCCTCAAGGTTATATCCAGTCTCCACAAGCAAAACTTCGACCTCAAGCTGGAACTCTACCATCGCCGGGAACGACAGACAGGATTAGAAGAGCGAGTTGAAAGCCTTGAAACAGAAAAGTTGCGGGTAGAGGAAATGAACGGCCATCTCGTACAAGAGATGGAGAAGCGTGACAAGGCGGTTGAAGAAGCGGTCGCCATGATCGTGACGCTCGAGGCCAAGCTTGAGCAATTTGTGCAAGAACGCGCCATGGTTCAGCAAATCGAAGCTGAAGAACACTATATGGTAGAGCCATTCAACCCTTGCTACGAAGACTCTACACGGAGCGTCAAGTCACCGGATATTACAAGGCAGCAGGATGGTGCTAAGGTCATTAACCGGATGCCGAGTTTCCTTTCCGAGCGCAGCGAGAACACCGAGAATCTGCGAAACGTCTATCTCGGCGTTAGAGGCAGCGTTCTCAGTCTTCCCCAGGTCCGCGAAGGCTCTGGTGACCAAGACAACGCACCCACTGCCGGCTTGGGCAGTCCAAGCCTTAGCGTTTTGAGTGAAAGTTCTTTTGTCAGCGTGTACGGAGAGAAGGGGCGTGAAACGCCGCAGGATGTTGACGAACCACTGTCACTTGATGGAGTTGATGGCCTTTCTGCCAAGGCCAGCGGTATCAACCGGCCAAAGACATCTCTTGCCAAGTCCCCTATACCATCTGGTAGAGCAGGACGTGCGAACTCCCTTTCGACCAACAAGCATGCCCAGTTTGAGTCTATCAATAATGTGATTGACCAGAGTTCTCCCCTTCAGCAGATAGAACGCCTCGACCGGGGTTACTCGCAGAGGATGGCGGACGAAAGGCCTCAGAGTCGCCACAAGGATGGGGCTAGCCTCTTTGCTGACCGCGCTCCCAAGTCTCCTAGTCATCGACGTGCCAGGGAGGAGAAGCGGGAGTCGCTCCGCAAAGTCGTTACTGACGCACCGGGTGGTGTTCGGCTCCTCGACCACGGCCTTCCACCCACACCAGACACAATCTCTACATCCACGTTGCGGCGATTTCGGAACTCTAATGATACCTTGTCAAAGCAACCTGGTCTGAGACGAAGCCATGGCGCCTTGTCTGATGCCTCCGACGACGATGAAAGACAGGAGGGATCTTCGGGTGTTCGACTGGAACGGCATATGCAGGCTAGAAAAGCTTCAGCGAAGATCATCGACCTGAATAACAGCGCGTATCTTGAGAACCGCGGCAGATCGATCCAACGCCCTCGTTCTGCTGATGAGACCACTGTATCTCACCGCAGAGGAAACGACTGGGATACTGATACCGACGACACGGACGTTGAGTCTCTCGAGTCAAGCCTTGATATTTGGATGCGTGAGAGCGCCAAGCCCGGCCGAAGCGACCGAGGGATCTCCCCAGACCTGTTCAGTTTTCCTCCCTCTAGTGCAGTCAAGGGTAGCTGGGCAACAGACGGCATGTTTGGCCCTGGAAATGGCCACTCTGGAGGCACTGGCAACGATATGGATTCGCAGCGGGCCATGGATCTTTTCCCTGTTCAGCAGGAGCTCTTTTCGGCCTCCCTACCTCCACCGCCTCCCGATAGGCGGTCTAGTCTGAATGCCCAGACCGCAGCTAACTCGAAGGCTACATTTTTGTCCAGGCCACTGGGTAATGGAAAGGTTGGCAAGCCAGGCCGCCGCCACCGACAGAGGAGGAATAGTGAAGATATCCAGATTAGGGCGGAGCTGCAAAACTCAGTCCAGCCTACCCAGCAAGCTCTGTCAACCGGCGAGCAGAAAAAGAGTCACTACCCACCAATCACTGGGCAGCACGCCGTTCGCAATGGCATTACGAAGCTCTTTCGCCGTTCTCTCGGTGGAGGATCATCAGCTAACGTCCCGTTCCCGACATCAGCTGCAGAATCTGTAGATCCCGAGCCGGCCAACACTGAGCCATCTTATACTAATGGTGCAATGGGGGTTCCTTCGTGGGTTACCCGGACGGGTGTGGCGGACGACGACCGTGACAGGGCGACACCACCGCCTATTATGCGAAAGTCTCGTCACGGACGACACATGACTGTCGACACAAGTATGGCCAATGACTCGATGATGAGTCAGGAGGCACCAACACCGAGCACCCCAGTAGCCTCTGGACCGATGAATGATATTGGATCACCGGAGAGTTTTGGTGAAAGCCCGAGACATGCATCAGTTTCAGGGCCGAGGAGGAAATGGCTGACCGGATTTGGAAGAGCAGCAGGCAAGAACAAGGCAGGCTAGGAAGTCTTGGTTGATGATGGGATTGCATCTGTGTCGAGAAGGATATGTAATGAGGTGTCTAACTGTGCGCACATACAGCAGCCGAAGATTATTAACTGGAGTCACAAAGGCAAAATGCGATCAGGCATTGGGTTGTATCATATTGGGGGAAATTTGCTTATGGGCCTTAGGAACTGGCAGGCCAGGACACAGGAGTTACAGGCTTGGGGTTAAGGCATCTCGGATATCAGCATGGTGATCAGGACCCAGGGGCACCCAAAGCGAGGTCAGCATAGATTGGCAGAATCAATTCAATTCATTACATGGCAGCCGGTTCACTCGAGAGGAAGCAACCATTTGGAGTACAGACATGTCACATCAGGAGAAGAGAGAGAGAGTGAGTTAAGATGAACTTGTATTGATTTCACTTTTCCGTCCGAGATCCCTTATTCACTTTGCTGACTGGACCAGTCCATCACCTGGCAACCCGTGCCTTTGTCAAACGAAGTCCATATACCTCCCGTATGTCCGAGTCGATCAACTGTGTCCGAGAAGAGAAGAGAAGAGACGATTCATTCCTTATGTGAAGGAAGTCCAAAAAGAGGTTGTCGAGGTAGAAGAGCCAAGTCTAGGCCCACTCCCAGGTTCCCTCACCACGCCCGATGCCGAGCTCACCGATGGCCTGCTCGAAAGCGGCAGGGGAGAGGTCGAGATCGTCGTGAGCGCAACCGCCGCAGCGGTCGACGACGGTGACGAGGGCCTCGCCAGCGTTGCCCTGAACGCGGATCTGGAGGCCACAGGGCTGCTCCTTGTCGAAGAGTTCAGCCGAGACGGCGACGACCATGTCGCTGTCGCCATGGGTCTCGCCACAGGCGCCCAGGCCGGGGTTGTAGAAGGTGACCTCGCCTGAGGTGCGAGGGGTGAGGGCCGGAGCGGCGGCGATGAAGGGGAGGGCGAGGAGGATGGTGGTGGCGATCTTGGAGAACATGTTGGCGATGTGGGTTCTTGAACTTGTGGTTTTTGTTGAAGAGAGGGTGAAGGGCTTGAGAGTGCGTTGCTTCAAAGATTGTGAAGAAGAAGAGAGTGGATGCTTGAAGGCTTGCTTGCAGAGCTTGAAGTTTCGTTTCTTTTATTGCTTGAAAGAGAGTGCTTGAGGCAGAAGACGAAGAAGAAGTTGTTGATGATGATGATGGAAGAAGAAGGCCCTCCTCAAAGCAGAAGAGAGGCGAGTTCTTATAGCTCGGGAGGAGAGCAGTGGCAGTGAATCACTGTCACTGGCCTCTCTGTGTGTGTGGCCTTGAGGCGAGACGGCTTTTACACTGGTAGAGAGAACAATAGCATACTGATACACATGAATAGTGAGCTCATCGACGAATAGCGACTTGCGAGTTCTCCTCTTGTCGAGGAACGTCTACGAAGCAGCCCTCACACGCAAGAGGTTGCGCCCTATCCGGCGAGCTGGCGACGAAACACTACATCGCAGCTGCAAGGGAACAATGACAGCCTGGGGGAGGGGGCACAGGGATCGGGGCGCTGGTGCTACACGCGACTCTGGGGACGGGCCAGGGGAACGGGTTGTGCGTTGTGCTTGAGCGAGACGAAGCCGTCTTTGAAAGGGAGCTGAGCTTCCAAGTAGTATGAAGGGAGGTTACGATAACAGCCGCTGATCTTTGAGGCTCAAGATTCAATACGGTGTTTCAGTGAACGGCTTGTTTCGACGGCAGCCCTGGATCATGGAGAGTTGTTTCATTACATGCACATATGGGATCAAAGTGTCAGAAAGCGCAGTGGCGGACCCAGGATCGTGAGGCGATACGTCAAAGCAGCAGGTCGTGCGACGAGGTTTGTCTGCTGGGCGCGGGGGAGGAAAGGGGAGAGATCCGAGAGGTTGGACCGAGGCGATGGTGGTGTCGAGAAAGGAGAGGGCCCATCTCTTTGGCTCGGGATGGTCTTTGCTTGTGTCTGACAGGTACAGAGATGGGATGATGGTGTTTCGGCGGTGGTATGCTTGTCGTGATAGCTCAGTGAGTGGCCTGAGAGGTTCTTGTTGGACTGGATCTCTGTGTTGTTGGTTGCATGGTCAAGATAATCATTGATCATTGAGCTCATGAGAACCCGTGAGCGACGCATGGATATCGATACAAGGTTAACGTTATGTTGTCTCGAAGTACGGATAGTGTAGTCAAGTTGCGGCTTATACCTAAGAGACTGGTCAAATAACACTACACATCTGAGAGGGGCGATGTTTCGTGTAAGCTACTAAACTCCAGTATACAAATAACCAACAGCACACTAGCAGTGTTTCAAGGGCTTGGAGGTTCACATGTTCACGTCGCAGCATTTTCAGTGGCCAAGTCAGAAGGCAGCAATTGCTAACACATAGAGGCAGAGATACGAGTGTCGTTGGGGAGCATCTTGTTATGTGTGGCAGACCACTGACAGGTGTCGAGGACAGCCATGCATAAAACAAGGGAGCTTTCTGAGCCGAGACCATCAAGTTCACTACCTGTGCATATTCTGACATGCTTTGGCTTCTCTTTTCGCCGTGAACCGCACGACTAGGCTGGGCACGGCTTGGTATAGCCAGTGCAGAGGTATGCAGTGGGTGTTGGACGAGCCACGCGTCAAACACGTGCAGAGATATTGTGCCCAACCGTCCTTGAAGAGATGAAGGTATTTACTTGAACTGTCACTCAAGCCTTATGGCCTATTTAGGTGTCGTGAGATGCTGTGATGGTGACCCAATGTTGTCTTACCAGGCGGAGGGCCTGGATGAAGGCTTCGGGCAGTATCTATTCAACGTCGACCATCGAGTCTCGCGTAGCCGCGTTTAAGGGCTGCAAAATGCTCAAGGTAAATTCTGTACAATTCCAGCTGTTGTATTTGTAGGCAAGGCGAGTAGTCAAGCCTAGACGGCGACGATAAGTAGCCGACCCAGTAGACTATGTCCCCTCTATTACATTCAACTACCCGATTAACTCGTAGTCACAAGCTTCGGAAGCAACCTGCGTCCGTAGCGTCGGTTCCTGGCGTTAGGGCCCTGCTGTGCACGCTGACCAGCGAACCACGAGGGGGGAGTCTTCCGATACAGGGGCCCGTAGTTGTGGCGCACGGGAAGAGAAGTAATAATAGACATGCATGATATGAAACGCGGGTTGCGCAACTTGCATAGCGAATGTATGCATCGTTGTTCGTGTCGAAACAGTGTGGGACTGCAGATATCTCGGGGGAGTTGTGAGCTGCTGCGAGAATCAAGGCAACACTTGGTCGTCGTACGGAAGAGGCAGTGTGACCGTTGTTGGTGTTGATTGTGTGGTACAGACGGGTTGGAGTCGTGGTTGTGTGTTACCTTGGCTTCGTTGAACGAGGAGATCAAGGAAGGAATTGCCATTGCAGAGCTGGGGCTCGAACCGAGCAGTTACTGTTCCTATTGATATTAATAAAATTCATCAAGTGCTCAGACTCGCCCAGATGCGACACTGGGATATTGTATAGGAGAGTAGAGACTACCCGTTGCAGCCTGTTGCTTCATGGTGATCATCCTGAATCAGTCAAGAACCCATTATCCGAGTCTGCACGCTCTGATGGTACTTATATTTATCTAACTACGGCGAGTAGACTTGGCCTGTCTAGACTACACGAGAGATTGAGGCCCTCGTCACGCAGTCCATAGTCACAGTCGCCCCTTTTCTTTGCATATGATCCCCCATAGTTTACTTGCATCTCGTAAAACGCCATGGCCCACCTCAATATAAATCTCGGGTGATAACAACGCCTGAGGGCGATGTATCTCATGCTTATAGTGCCGCGATCACCGCTGGGGTCTATATAAGTCATCGTGAAGTAGCAGAACTTGAGTGTCTATGCATGGTGAACAACTACACCACATATCCTACAAGTCCATCCATTGGAATTGACCAGCATGGCGTTCAGCCTTTGGTCTGTCTTGCTCCTCTTCACCAGCCTCCACTCGGCACTTTCTCTGGGTAGCCAGTACAGCCCCTACTATGGCAGCCAGGACGCTCTCACGACTTGTCTGGCCGCAGCATTAGTCCCCTATGCCGCACGTAACTCAACACAATGGACTGAAGACACCAAGCCGTACAACCTCCGTCTTCCATATACGCCTGCCGCGGTCGCGATCCCAACAACCATCAAGCATATCCAAGCGGCAGTGAAATGTGGCAATGAGAATGGTGTTAGAATCAGCGCCAAAGGTGGTGGCCACAGCTATGGCTCATTCGGATATGGCGGCGAAAATGGACACCTGGTTATCGTGTTGGATGCCATGGACAAGGTGACGTTGAATAAAGATATGAGCTGTAACGTGCAAGCTGGAGCACGGCTGGGACATGTCGCTTATGAGCTCTTCAACCTGAATCACAGAGCAATCTCTCACGGAAGCTGTCCTGGGTAAGAAGGATGATCTCAATGGGGTTATACGGACTAACAACAAGCAGTGTTGGTATCTCCGGCCACGCCTTGCACGGTGGCTACGGCCTGGCCTCGAGAACGTATGGCCTCACACTAGACAACTTCCGCGGCGCAACTGTGGTGCTCGCCAACGGCTCGACCGTCTACACAGCCGTGTGGGAGAGACCTGATCTGTTCTGGGCTCTCCGCGGTGCGGGATCTTCATTCGGCATCGTCGCCGAACTTGACTTCAATACCTTCAAGGCACCGGAGACCGTCACGCCCTTCACCATCGAACTGGACTGGGATGAGGATGATGCGGTGGAAGGCCTCTTGGCCCTCCAAGAGCTCGCGACGGAAGCGCCTAGAGAATTGAACATGCAGATCTACATGGCTCCCACCGGGCAGACGATCCAAGGCACTTATTACGGTGATCGCGCTGCCCTGGATGCCGCTCTGGGGTCGTTCTTGGGAGAGATCAATGCGCAGGTCTCAAAGGCCAATACCACGGGATGGCTTGAAGGTCTCGAGTACTTTGCAGATGGCCAGGCGCTCGACCAGAGACGACCCTACAGCTCAGTAAGATGGATTCTCAACTCTTTGGTGATGTCACTGACACTTGTGCAGCACAGTACCTTTTACAAGACGAGTCTCTTGACCCATGCTCTCACACGAAGCCAAGTCGAGTCCCTCGTCAGCGCCCTATTCACCAATGCCAAAGACCCCTCGGCGCGACACTCCTGGTACCTCCTGCTGGACCTCTACGGCGGACCCAACTCGGCCGTGTCGGACAAGGCCCCCTCGGACACGGCGTATGTGCACCGTGACAAGCTCCTCCTCTACCAGTTCTCCGACCGTGGTTCCAGTGACGGCGAGTACCCAGAGGAAGGCTTCAATCTCCTCAAGGGCTTCCGGGAGAGCGTCACCTCGTCGATGGCGGATGGGGAATGGGGCATGTATGCGAACTACCTGGACACCGAGCTAGACGGCGAGACAGCGGCGAGGCTGTACTATGGGGAGAACCTGGGACGTTTGAGGAGGATCAAGGCTGAGTATGATCCGGATGATGTGTTTTGGAACCCGCAGGGGATCCGACCGGCGGAATAGGAGTGGGAGCTGAAGCTGGATTATGGAGGTATTGCCATATATTATGGAAACGATTGATGGTTTGAACAAATGTATCCTTCTTATCACATAGCTAGTCTTTACGTGGATATTCCGCCCTGTTAGCGGTTGTTGTTGGAGTTGGACCAGTCGCTGATACAGGTTACCCAAAGCTTCCATGGTATCCCAACCCGACGCGATCGTCATGAAAGTCCTTGCGGCCTCGTGATCTACGTTATGTTACTGTAGTCAGAAAACATCGGACCCTGGACTTTTCAACTTTTCCGTTGTTGAAGGCGATCGGAGTTTGCGGAGATACAGCAGGCCTTGTTGCTAGATTGATTGCCCTTTTGGGAAACGTTAGTTAGCACTCTGGTTGGTCCAGATGATACACGTCTCACGCTTCACGTATTGAACAATGGCGGTTGGACGTTACGACGAAGAAACGGGCAGTGCAAAGAGAGATTGTCCGGCGTTTGATAATGTCCGGGAGAAGAGATGGAGCACGAATATCGCTGAGTTGGCGAGGTGGCTCAACTGTATAAGATGGCAGCAATACCCGACCCAGAGAAGCACGCTTACTACACTTGAAGACTCGAATAACCTCAAACTACTTGAATCAACATGGCTGGCTTCTTAGACTTTGTACGCGCGCAACGCGCTGCGCTTCCTCTTGTTCCCACGGCCGCCACCATCACCGGCGGGACTTATATCGTCACAGGTGCAAACACGGGCCTTGGCTTCGAATGCGCGAAGCATCTCGTCGAGCTCGGCGCCAAGCGTGTCATCTTTGGCGTTCGATCCATCAAGAAAGGCAACGCCGCAGCCGACGCCATCCACCAGGCAACAGGCCGGGGTGATGTCTGCGAGGTCTGGGAGCTCGACCTCTGCTCGTTCGACTCGGTCGAGAGCTTTGCCAAGAGACTGAATACCCTGGACAGAATCGACGCGCTGATTGAGAACGCCGGCGTGGCTCTCGCCGAGATGACGCTGTCGGAGGGGATTGAGACGTCGATCAAGGTCAATGTTCTCGCGACGATGCTGCTCGCTATCCGGGCCATGCCGAAACTGCAAGAGTCTGCAAAGACGTTTGGAATCAAGCCGCATCTTGTCATGGTTGCTAGCAAGGTGGCATTCGACGTGAGAGGCGAGATAGAGAAGCTCAACGGCAACGTCTTTGAGGCGCTCAGCAGGAAAGAACATGCAAACATGCTTACCCGGTAAGTCACACTTCTTCTGATAATCTACGGGGCTTGACTAAATACGAACAGATATCCCTTGACCAAGCTGTTGCAGTTCTATGCCGTCCAACAACTGGCGTCGCTCTACCCGGTATCAGAAACAGGAGTCGTCGTCAACATCCTGGGTCCGGGTCTCTGCCGCACAGATCTCACTCGAAATGCAGTCGGACTTCCCGGGCTGCAGATCCAGCTCATGAAGAAGGTCTTGGGCCGGACTGCTGAGCAGGGCAGCCGGATATTGCTGCATGCCGCAGTCGCCGGGCCGGAGAGCCACGGGAAGTACTTGTCTGCTTGTGAGATTAGAGAGTGAGTACTCCGCATGAACCTCTTTGTCATGGGACAGGACTGATTGTAATAGTGATTTGGTGCCTCGCTGGGCGAGAGATGAAGATGGGTTGCGTACGCAGCGACGAGTGTGGACGGATATGATCAAGACGCTGGATTCGAAAGGCCACCATGTGGATGTTGCTTTGGATTAGTTAGTTAGGTGCTGCATTGACGTGCCGTGGGAGTCTGGTCGTATTTGGGTCCTTGGCGATTCGCATGTAATGAAAGTTAATAGGAGAGATAGTGAACCTTTGAAGAACCATTACTGTCTGTGGCGACACAGCGATATTACCCAATGAACTCCTCAATGTTTTCGACAGCTCACGAGAGCATCCATTGCAGTCCGGCTATCAAGGCTCCGTCAGAGACTGGGTAGTTCTGACAGCAGCCTGGCAAGGGATAATGTTCGGTGTGAGATGTAGCGAGGATTCACACTGCAAATCAGGTTTGTGGAGGACATTGATATTATATGATTTCTTGCTCCTTGATATTACCACCAACCGGATTACTGGATAACTAGCTTGCGATCTTCCCAATGCAGATCAAACGTCCCCCGTGGTTCGTTTGGCGATCGCAGCCTCCATCCTGATGGAGGCACGTGGGGCGGTTATATGAATATGGAGTACGTACAAGGAAACCAATCCTTGTGGGTTTGACATGTTTCGAGATGTTTTGATCAGCATGAGAGGTCATATCTAGGAGATAAACCCGACTGTTTGGTTTCGTGACCATCCCTAACAAAGCGCGGTTATCATGTTAGAAACATGTGTGCGAATACTGGTCGCCCGGCCAGCTTGTCGACGGCAGCTTCGATTCCAACAAGGGTGATAGAGATAATTCTTAGAGACGACGATCCAAGATATACTAGTGACAGTTTTAGATAAAAGGCTGAATCAACAGGACCATACTACTATCATTTTGGATGTCTATCTTGCAAGAGTAATAAGATGGCATGTCACTCCTAGTTAGCTACCCCGGCACGCATAAAGGTTCCGCCGTGGCCAGCGGTCTACGAAAAGGGGCTGATGACGTCGCGCGGTAGCATTGATCATCGTTGCTGCTACCTACTCTTACGAGGATGAAAGTTTATATAATTACGTATGTAAGTGAGATACGTGTGTCATTTGCAAGGAAAGGGGCTTATGGTGATGTGCGGACAGGCAGGGGTTCATTGAGTCAGTTCTGGCTGGAATCGTGTGGAGCAGATGGATAGAGAGAGAGAGAGGTTGACATAATAACCACAAACAGTTCAACTATCGAATCGAGTTTGATATATCTGCTTGGCTATGAGTCTTAACAAGAATACGTTTTTCTCAAGAAATGGCATAACTTAGAAATAGATAGCTACATACTCACGTCCACCGTCGTCAACCCTTGTGCAAGGAGCGTTTCGTTTCAATCTACTACTAGCGCTGCCCAGCCTGAACCCCATGTAGGTCAACCATGTAGGCCATGGTCGGCACTCAGAAGCGACAAGGGACACACTAGCGAGCTTAGTAGATCTCAATACCGGAAACAAGGGCCGTTGGTGAGAGAGGCCCATCACGAGCAGAGACTAGAGAATCGCTTTCTTGGACTGAGGCTCCTCGCTATGGTTACAATGAGCGTCGGAGTTGTATAAGAGTCTCTGCAGTTCCGCCGTTGCTAACAAGTTTTCTTACCATTCTCATCCAGCTCAGCTTTCCAGCATCGACAGCATCACCACACTCTTTTTTTTTAATTTTTATTACCACTCTCTTTTAAATCCCCCACGTTCATTTCAATAATAACATTCAAGATGAAGTCTTCTATCTTTTCTGTTTTCGCTCTGGCCATGGCCGCTATTGCCTCCCCCGTCCCCAGCGCCGAGGTCCCCGT